>JAPDKU010000112.1:0-70195 GCA_027569715.1 Hamigera avellanea
ACCTTTGAGGGTCGGTTCTCCTCGTCCCCAAACCGCCCCGCGGGTCTAAACTTCGTGACCACGAACCGCCCCTCTGAGGGGCGGGGCGGGGCGGTACGCGGGTCTTGCGGTTCCATCTCGAGGCCTATAGATGACTGTCACATACCCAGTTGATTCCAGAGGGCAGATGTGGATTCAAAGAAGCTACAAGCAAAGATTGACAATCTGATGGGCTGTAGAGCCAGGTCCAGAGAGTTGAGTAGAAGAGAATTCAAGAAGCTCAGGTCAGGAAGATTAGGTACCCAAGGTAAGGTACAGGACAAACAATGGGTAAGGTCGGCCGGTGATGCTTGTGAGCAGTAGTATACGATTGGATGCTTTGATCTGGGGTGACGCCCGCCTAACCACAACTGGTTAGCGAAAGCATTCACTGTATAATCCTTTACAACCTTATTGGATGACTGAGATAAAGTAGAAGAAAAAGAGGTTAACAAGATCTACAACTTCTTCGAAGATTTGGAAGGAGGACGTTGACAGAAAGAAGCACAATTAGCTGATGTGCCGAATTTCAACACTCGCAGTTGGGATCTCAGAAGCTTTGGTGGTTTTGCCAACCTACTTGAAGAGACGGAGGGAGACTTCCACGTAGCATCTTTTTATCGGCAGCCTACAGTTCTCAATCCGACTGCCTGAGTATCTCCGGTGTTTTGCCTTTCTTCTTGACATGCGCCACCACTTTGGCCAGCCCTTATTAGCCAACACGCATGGGCCGATCGATCCCAACCGTCAGTAGACCGTTTGCCCCAGAACTCGAGGATTGGATAAAACCAAACTTTATCTGCCGGTGCAGACTCTGCAGACGCATGAGAGGCTTCTACGTGAGATAGTGAGATCTCCTGTTCGAGGCGGTGACCCAGCGGGTGAAAATCTTACTTTGGGAACTGAAAGTACGAGAAAGGTAATCAAAGTATGGTATAGAATAAACAAGCCATGTGCCCAATCTTGAGAAACTGGACCATGTCAGACGTATAATTAAATGGTTGTAGCGAGTGGTCGTCAAGGTCAAAGTGGTGAGTAAATATATATACATCGAAAGGTAATAGTAGTCGTTCCTCAGCATAAGAAAGGTAGTCTAGTGAACGTAGCGTATCTTCAGCTCAAGGTATTATTCCTCGGCGAACCTCAGTGACTTTGGTGACTTGGGTGACTTGGGCGACTTTGGAGGCTTCGATGACATCGACGAATGAGCTGACATCGGGGGAGCTTTGTCGTCGACGATCTCAACAACCGTCCTGACCGTAATATCCATGGAGTTGGTGTGCTGCTTCGTCTTGCCCAACTTGGGCAACACGGGCAGACTGGGCAAACCCATCGAGTTCTTCTCGCTGTCGGCCTTGGCTGCGTATGCGACAACATCCTCCATCATGATGTACTCGGAGTCGCGTGCCTTGGAGGCGTTCGAGGTGTAATTCGAGCCGGTGAAGTTTTCGGATCCCACGTATTTGCGACCGGTGCCATAGCCGTACTTGGTGCGGTTGGTCCCGAGCTTCAATTGGGGGAATAAACCGCGAATGATAGGGAGACAAGAGCAGATCAAACCGATGGAGGGTTCGACGTGGGTCCAGAGAGTAGCCTGGTAAACCGTATCTAGAAGAGGTCAGTGATTGCGATCAGGGAGTTGAGAAGCGAAGCGAATGACTTACAAGTCTGGTCCGCAGGGTCGATGTAAAACAATACTACAATACGGTAGATACTGGCGAAGCAAACGCTATCATCTCTGGTCAGTAATTCTCCTTCGAATTGATTTGAATAACCAGATACTCACAATGCACCGAGCGCAAAGACGCCGTTCAAGGCAAGCTTGTCTTGCCACGCTCTCTGCAGTCCCCAGATCATGGGGATCGGCAAACCCAGGATAACAAAGTCCATGACGACGTTGAAAGCCTGGTTCACAATGATGAACTTTTTGCTGTCGAAACATTCGCCAGGCACCGTCAAATCCCAGTACGCTCTCAACGGTCGGCACTGCAGGGCACACGCGAGAAAAATGCCTGCTCCCCAGGCGGCGATAAGGATGTTCAGACCGAACGTCACATGTCGGAACTTGGGCGAGGTGAACAATCGACGGTAGAAGCAGATGATGGAGATTTTGATGGCGGGGCAAAGAACGAAGTAAGTAAATTGGTTGGATAGGAAGATCTGGATGCAATCAGTATAGTACGTATCGATAACCAGGTTTCGACTGACCTTTGCGAAGAGTACGAGGGTTTCAGGATCGAGCGTTGCTTGATGAGCACCGTTACCGCCGATGGCACACCCTGCGGTCGACCGTCAGCACGATTCTATTCTTTCGTGCGATAGAAGAGATCCGAGAGGTCCACTTACAAAGAATCAGCTCTATCAGCATGGCAATCAAGAGGATTATCGAGAGGAAACAGAGATAGTCGTCCATGCCAAAATTGACTCTCCTCTTGAGCCTGGCGAGGATGCGTAAAATGACGGCAATGGCTGACAAAATGACCAACACCATCACGATGATGATCATCTCCCATCCTTTGCGACTGGGCGCCATCTTGATGGATAATGCTATCAAAAAGTCGTAGAGATCGAAGGAAAGACGGATATACTAGAGATGTTCAAAGGAGCGAAAGAGAATATTAAAATCCTCCAAAAGGGAAAAAGGTCATGAAAGAATCACAATAATCATATCATAGGACAGTCAAAATGCAAAAATGAGAAATCGCACAAGTCATGGGCCACAGCCTCGGCGCCTCGTTACTGTGCAGTAAGAGATGCAGGGTGAGCTGAGTAAAGGAACCATTAGAACCCTGTGGCATCGTGCAGTAGATATGTACATCCCTGGAGGCTTGGATGGAGTGAACCGACAATCAGGGCAAACGCGACATTTTCCCTAGACAGCAAGGACTTAAAATTTGTCAGTCCAAAATCCAAATCGACTATTAGAATTAGAATTTGTGTGCGATAACCTTCTGCCAACATCATTTGACAAGACCTTAGTGATAGACCTGAAGACCGAAAACCGCCCCCCTTTCCTGTCGGGATCTGGCTCGTCATTTGCGGTAATGCGCGGAGCTGCAGGATTGTAGCCCCCATCTGTGGGATGAGATCGTCGCGGGCACGTCTCCACCATCCATGTGAAAATCTTGCGAGGGAAGGCGTTCGCCGTTCACGATGCGAGTTGATTAAGGCTGCTCCACTGCCTGCCAATGAGCATTTCCTCTGCAAAGTGTCTGCGGACTGCATGACGAATCTGTCGAGTTACTCGAGCCATCTTTCGATTCTTCTCTTCCAATTTGGAATACCGCGCCATGATCGGGCCGATAAACTTTTGCAACGAGAATGCCGATCAGTACACGAGGTCTTGACTCTTGCTGCATCCGTCACTATGCATTAGGTATTCACCAGTCAATGGATGCACGAGCCATATACGTCCCTGGTTGGCAGGTGAGTAACTTAACTTTGATCCGTACAATCAATTCCGTTGGATGAGAGTGTATTTTCGCATTTATCCCATGCGTTTGGTTAAAGGGCATAAGTGAATGCTTAATTGTAGGGAGGGAAAAAAAAAAAAGTCAATTCAATACCCGAGGCAAATTGAGAACAGGTCATCTGCTTAGAGACCTGAGAATGATCAAACCGACCGACATCTTGACATTGACCAGGATGACGATGTATACTAAAAAGCCACATGGTCAAAATACGTACTAGAAAGAACAGTAGCGAAGTCGCTAGCCTTGGGGTTTTACCGTGGCTGCGGTAGTCCCAGCCTCGCAGGTCATCTGGAAGACTGGAAGACTGCGGACAGCTTGGTGGCACACTGGCATCATATTCATATTCATATTCATGGCATGTCGATTGTCGATCGGGCGCGGTGGGGAGGGAAGGTGGGGGAAAGTGGGAAAGTGGAAAGTGGAAAGTGGAAAGAAACTAAGTGGACAGTAAGTGAGTACCCCGGTCGAGCGGTCCGACTAGACTAGACTACAGGCGGCATTGGACCCTCCGCTAAGCAACACTATTTGTTTCTCGTGTCGAGCTGTCTAACCCAACTCGGCTAACCACCGCTTGGCCCACGAGATCGCCGAGGTCGTCGGACACGAGCTTCCTCCTTCGTTCTAAATCCTGCAGTAGCGGCGTTGGCATTACCACATCGCTGGCGTCAATCAGAGACACTGCCCCTCATTTACCTTTCAGATAACAAATCGGGTATATGCACGGCCCCGGGACTGTCGATTGACAATATTCTCTTCAAGATTCGAGTCTTGCCGTTGCTTGTCGCCAATCAATCGGTCTCGCTCGGTCACGCGTGGGATCGGATGTACTTGTGAGATGTACATGGGTACAATGGTACATACATATGCAGTCGGACTTCAGTTCCGAGTACTGTATAAGGGGTAGCAGTCATTCCTATCGTTCTGGACAACATGTCACTCTTTACGCCAGTAACTATCGTATGTACTCGCGTGTAGTACAATTAGTACTCATGATGAAGGGCATTATACTTCTGTTCTTTACTGGAGTTCTCGGCTCTATTGGACTGTACAATGAACTGTATAGTTTTCATACTGTTCCGTATACCATTGCGATGGATGCCAATGACATTATATCACTTGTACAGTTGTACTCCGTAGACCTGCCTATCTAAGAGCGAAGGTGGGGTAAGTACTAAATACCTCGTACCTAGGTACGTACTGACTCTACCACGGGGACGTCCTTTTAAATTGAACCGCCGCCGCAACCGGACGGTACCAACAACTTAACCTTCCTTTGACATCAACGCTCAAACGTATACTTTCCACGATGACATCAACATCCGTGAGCAATGGAGCCGACGGAACAACCCCCGTCGTTCCGCTCATCATCAACGGCAAGGAAGAATACACATCCTCAACATTCGACGTTGTAAGCCCATACACCAACAAAACATGCTGGACAGCCGCATCCGCCACCCCTGAAGATGCAATCAGAGCCGTCCAGTCTGCCGAAGCCGCATTTCCAGCTTGGGCTCAGACCAAGCCCACCGTACGACGGGATATTTTGCTCCGAGCGGCCGATATTCTTGAGAGTCGGCTCGAGCAGAATGCGGAGTTCATGCGGACGGAGATGGGAGCGGACGTTGCGGCGTCGCAGGGGTTTGTTGCACCATTGAGTATTCGCATGTTGAGAGATGTCGCCGGGCGCATTACTTCGATCTGCGGCAGTGTTCCGGTGGTGGAAGAGGAGGGGCAGAGCGCGATTGTTTATAAGGAGCCGATGGGCGTTATCTTGGGAATTGTTCCTTGGTGAGTGCTCAAGTAGTCCCTCTGGGTGGTAATCGATACTAACTTGATCAGGAACGCACCTTACGTTTTCGGTATCCGCTCTGCAGCTTGCGCTCTGGCGGCGGGTAACACCACCATCCTTAAGTCTTCGGAACTCTCACCACGCTGCTACTGGGCCGTCGGGAAAGCCTTTGCAGATGCAGGTCTACCAGCGGGGTGTCTCAATGTTGTGTCATGTCGACCCCAAGACGCACCTGCCGTCGTCAATGCGATGATCGAGCACCCGGCAGTGCGCAAGATCAACTTCACTGGCAGCACTCGCGTGGGAAGATTGATTGCCAGCGCCTGCGGTATGAACCTGAAGCCCTGCTTGATGGAGCTTGGCGGAAAGAACAGCGCCATTGTCTGTGCCGATGCAGACTTGCAAACCGCTGTGCAGGGAGTGATGATGGGTGCTTATATCAACGTACGACCGCCCCCCTTCCTTTTTTATGAGCTCTCATGCATTATATTCAAGTTACTGATATGTCGTATAGTCCGGCCAAATCTGCATGTCGACGGATAGGATTATTCTCCACTCGTCCATTGCACCCGCTTTCGTCAATGCTCTGAAGAACGTGCTTGCTTCGGCGGCTGATCCAAACTCTCAGCCTCCAACTTTGGTGAATGCTGCTTCGAAAGCTCGTGTTCAAGCAATTGTCTCGAGTGCTCTTGCACAGGGGGCTCATCTCATTTCGGGGTCGGTTGACAAAGACCGAGATCCAGAGAGGTTGGCGAACGAACCGAGTGTTCGGATGGCGCCCATTCTGCTTGGCGGAGTCAAGGAAGACATGACTGTTTGGCGGGATGAGTGTTTTGCCTCGGTCGCTGCTTGCATGATTGTCGACAGTGATGAAGAGGCGGTTAGGATTGCGAATACCGGTGGGTATGGATTGTCGGCGTCTGTTTTCACGGAGGATTTGCGGAAGGGGTTGGCCATTGCGAAGAAGTTGCAGTCTGGGTGAGTTTCCTGCAATTCCGAAGAAACAGTTGTGTGAGTCGAGAAAGGTATGCTGACCTCTATGCAGTGCCGTACACATCAACAGCATGACTATCCATGACGAGCCTGTGCTGCCTCACGGCGGTGTCAAGAACAGCGGATGGGGCAGATTCAACGCGGAGCAGGGACTCGACGAATTCCTGGTCACCAAGAACGTGACCTGGAAGGATTAACGACGTTATCGAGGACAATGTTATGAGACGAAATACTGATTCGGCACTGCCAATGTATTATACATACATCACAAATCTTCTTGCACCAAACATGATAAGATATCCAGCCTTCAATCGACATTCATTATGAGACAAAGCACTCTCCAATCTGACCAACCATCGCCCCATACAGGCGACTTACATCGCGTTCGCAGGCAACGTCGCATACCTCGCCATCGCCTCCAGATTGATCTCCGGCGTAAACGGCTTCCCACCTTCCGTCAACTGCCCCAACAGCTGGAAATAGTTGATATAAAACGACGGCGTGCAAGTGCACACCATCTTGGCCTCTTCGTCGAAAGGGTTCGAGAACGTATGTGGTGCCCGGATGGGAACCACGACGTAGTCTCCCGGTCCGGCGTCGACGATCTTCCCATCCGGGGCGTGGAAGCGCACTTTTCCCTACGTGATGAGGAAGGTCTCATCGTGCATTCCGTGCCAGTGCGCGGGGGGTCCTTTGGTCTGGCCGGGGATGGTAAATTCGGCGGTGCTGATGCAACCGGGTTGTCTAACAAGTAGACAGAGTTGGCGTCATTCTAGACTGAGTATTATAGTTGCGGCTTCACGTTTTCAGGTTCCATTTGTGGCTCGCGGTTTCGGGGTTGCAGAACCCGTCGAATACAAATGCGATAACTGCCTATGTACAACTTCTTTCAATGCCGAGTTTCATAAAGACGTGGACTGTATTGTGGAAGCCATGTTCAAATCTGGCACCAACTCGGTAGATGAGGAGCAATGAGAGGAATGACGTTATCCGCAGAAACACTCTCAAGCAAGCTTCTCATCCACCACGCTACACTCGAAGCGATTTTGCATCGCGGGAAAAGGGTAATAATCGTCACAATGAACAACTCTTGCGGGGTTAAGTCGTCCAGAGGTAGATACAGTCGAGTCGAGAGCTGAAGCAACCCCTGTACCTAGGAGCGGGCCGAAGCCCGCCCGTCCCCGCTTGGCGCCCGTCATACACTTTCTACTTGCTGCGTCCGCCGTCCACCTTCCGACTTCACGGAGTACCTACTAACTACCCTGTAGTTAAGGGGCAAGGGTTTCCAGCGGCGTATTTGCCGCAATCCCATTGCCACCCATGGCCTACGCCGTCCCCGTTACCAACGGCAAATTCTCCTTCAAGTCGACAGCTTCTACGTCGAATCGTCCGGACACAATCTCCATCGCCGCGCTCCCGTTTCCGAGCTCCAAGCTCTCTTCCAACCGGCTGCAGCGGGCGCATCTACCAGCAATGCCGACCACGTGGGACACTGGTACGAAGCGCAGCTCATGCACTATGGCCTCCCTCCGTCGAAGAACAAGGCCGTCGCCAAGATGCGGCTGCTGGATGCCGTCAGGGCCGGGAATCTGGCCGTGCCGAAGGACATTCTCAAGATTGAGGCTGATTTGAAGAAAGAATGGAAGAAAATGGAGAAAGAGAACCGAGCGCGAGGAGCAAAGAACGCGGCAGAACCGAAGCCTCAGCCTGCAAAGGACACGAATAAAAGGAAGAGGGGTGATGACGACGGGGCAACAATTCAAGCTGCAAAGGGGACGAAGACGGCCAAACCTGCCAAATCGACGGCCAGTTCGACCAAGACGGCCAAAAAGGACACCGAAACCGAAAGAGGGCTGCAGACCGCGAAACGGGGAGGTTCTACGGTCGGTCAGAAGAAAAACAGCACTACGGACGATGCGGGGAATAAAGGGGAGACAAAGTCTGTCCGTAAACCCCAGACTGCCAGACGCGGAGGTGCTGCTGTCGGGCCTAGAAAAGAAACCTCCAAAGACTCTACAGCCGGCCCTCCCAAACGGACAAAACAGACAGCACGTCGTTCAAGACCATTTTTCGGCGGGACTTGCATTACGGCACCCAATGTCGAGGAAGAAGACACCGAAAATGCTCCCGTTTGGCCTATCACAAGAGGTGGAAGATGCTACTCTCCATCTGGCAGGCCTATCAAAATTGCCAAGCGCGCACGCGGCGTACAGGACACAATGGTGAGTAGACTCATCTTTGTGTCTGCATATTTTCTAATCATCTCTTTCTTCAGGATGACCTCGACTTCCCTGAGGCAGATCCGATGGATATCGATGATAGCGATGAGTTTGACAAAGGTTCACCCGATTCAAGCCCTAGGCCTCTGCCACCGCTTGGCCTAGTCAACGGCGTGTATGAGATCGAATCGAATGATCTCGATCAATGGGGCATGTACTCCCAAGATGAATTCGAACTAATCCTATGCCTCTCTGGCGATTCGATGTGGGGTGCCTATGACTTCGGCATGCACTCTGGCATTTTGCATCTACCCAAGCGACCCTATTCTGCGTCGTACAAGAAACTACCATTCGAGTGGCGTGGTCGTGAGAATAGCGAAGGCCAAATGAGCTTCGGCCCGAATTGCGAGGGCTGGATTCGCTTTTTGGGAGATGGGGAGATTGAAGGGGAGATTAACTGCTATGGCCAGGCCCGATTTAAAGGGTGGAGGATCAGTGGCGACGAGACGCAGCCTCCACGGGATGTAAGGAGCATGCGGGATGAATGGAACGGATATAATGAGCAGCAATATGAGCGCGAACGGGTTGGAAGATGGGGGAAATGGTCCTGGTGATTCCACAAGATCTTGCGGGCGATTACTTCGTTGGGGAGACACGATATACCGGCCTTGTTCGTATCACTGGAAATTTTGCTGGAACACGTATGGCAAGTTGTTGGTTGCGATAGGCTTGCATCGAACAATGTCAAGTCTAGACGTGGCGAGTGATTAGCAGTGGCGGAGGTGCATCTTGGACTCCATGTGTGAGGGAGGTTGTGTTTTCTCGAAATAGCCCCGTGGGACTTGTCGCGAAGGCTAGAAGTTCCGAATGTGACTCATAGAAGGCTAACTAGGAAAAGGATGTTCACCAAACCGATGCTCTAGAGTCTGGCCAGATGCTGGAACGACTTCGCTTAGCAGGCGATTTTCTAGCTAGCCTCAGGCACACACGTCTTGGCAGAAGGATAGCAGCCTACAGCCTACCCCTGGCCCCTGGGCCCGTAGGAATTTCCGGTACGCCTACGGAGTACGGACTCGGAGTACTCCTTCCGTATACGGTGGACAGCCTACCACTATCGTAACAACAGTCACAGACCCAGATATTCCTGGAAAATGAAATAATAGGTGAAAATGACATGGTGTACCTTAGCCTTCCCTCGCCTCTCTGCAGTTCTTTCCGGAGGATACCATGGTATTTATTCTCTAATCGTTTCTGTGCCTGAGACTTTCCAATTCAGATCCATCATTCAGCCTCACCAGGACGATCCGGAGTTGGCCGAAACGAGTTGTTCGAGGCCCATCTTTTTTGAGGAATCAAGAGATTCAAGACTGGTGCTAGAGGGGAAAGAGGGTCCCATAAAGTCACTAAACAAGCACTAATCAAGACCCTTCCATGTGACTTGCAAATTAATCTCCAACCCCGACAAAGTAATTTCTCGAATTGCTGCGACTGCGGCCATCCACCGAGCAAGCGGCGTATCTTGCCTTTGGTTCTGAGAAGGTCAATGCCCCCTAAGTCAAACTTGGCTCCTTTTAACCTTTGCCGTCTGATTCACTAAGCCAGGAACGCTCCAACAGCCGGAGAAGGCCCCAATGATTCCAGCCATGAGCCTCCGCCGGCACCAACAACTCCAAACCTATCCAATTACCAAACCAGGAAATTTCCACATGTCGGTCTTGGCGTTTTATGGTTCGCCCTCAAAGTTCGAAGACTAGGTAGTAGGTACCTAAACAGCAGAGCCTCACGAGGCCGAAAAATGAATTCGCCGGCGGTGACCGTTGCCCCGATTCCCTCATAAGACCCATGGACAGCGCCTCTTGGATGCGAAGCGCAGAGTGTGCGCAGGGTCTGTTTCGTCTCTCGTTGAAGATATCCCCCAGGGCCTTTCATCAGAAATGGCGCCTCTCCATTCGTTTTTGTTGTTTGTCTTGTCGCTCGTTTTGTGTCTCTCGTCGCTCGTTTCTGCTGCGCCATGGATCGTTACCGAATACTATCAGGACGACAGCTACACCACCACCGAGAGCTGGCGGGGCTCGGCCTATGCCACTTACACCTACAATGAGATCGCCCGGATCACTCCCACGGCAACTGATGTGGCAGCCATCTCCACCACCACGTCGATAGGAACTGATTATGAAGATGTCACCGTCGTGCAGGTCTTGTATCCTACCGGCGCCGGGGCTCAATCGACCTACGACTACTACGACAGTTCATCTGGTTACGTGACCACCGAGTACTATGTCGAGCTCGTCTACACCGCTCCAACCTCCTGTTCGTCCCAGTGGACAGCTACCACCGCTGTATCGGTGTATGTGCCGTACGAGATCGATGGCATCTTGCCCGCGACATCCATCCAGACTTCCATCTCTGTCAACAATGACTACGCTTTCCAGCCCATTACTTACACCATGGCCATGGCATACATTGATCCGACCCAGATTCCTTCATCCAGTCTGAGCTCACTCAGCAGATACAATGCACCCTACACGATGTACAGCGGCGGCTCGGGCTGCTCCTACTATTCCAGCGGCAGCACTGACAGCGACACCGGCGGTTATTACAGTGATGGCTACTACAACGACTGGAACTACAACTGGTTGTACGACTCTTACTGGTACGGCATCGCTCCCTTGGCCATTATCCTCATCGTCATCCTGGGCTGGTTCTTCCTGTTGTTCATCATCGGCTTGATCGAGAGCTTTGTTCAGTTCCGCCGCCTCATGAGGGGTTGGCGTGCGAGACGCGGCCTGCCCATCGCATGGTCTCTGACTGTGCCCCTTCCCTCGTTGCTTCTGCTGTTCTTCGTGCGCAGGGGCTTCCGAGCTCGGTCGCTGGAGGAATCGGAGGAGCTCAAGCAGAAGTGGAACGAGATGGGCTTCTGGACGAAGATCGGCCTGTGGCTCCGTTGGGGCTTCCGATACAGATACCCGCCTATGTTGGGCCCGGCGCCTCCAAAGGCTAGATTGAACAAACGACCTATTCCTGCTGCTGCTGCCGCTGCTGGTGCTACGGGCGCCCCTTTGCTGCAGGTTACGCCGCCCCGTAGTTCCGGGTCGGAGAACCCTTCGAATGCGCCCAGGGACGTTGAGAATCCTCCCGTGCTGCCGGAGATGTCTCAGTTGGGATCGCAGGGAGAGAGTCTCCAGGTTCCTCAGCCGACCTCCAGGCCCAGTGAGGTTCAAGAACAACCCTCAGCTCCGGCGTCTGCTCTCCCGCGTATCTCAGAGGATACTCCCGCCGCCGCTCCTCCCGCTCCTGCCACCCAACAGGGTCATCAGACTCAACAAGATGATGAAATCACCGAAGCGCCATCCGATCGGCCTCAGGATCGCAGACGGTGATCAACTTTTGAATGATTGGCTATAGACCCATATGCAGTCAGTCCTTTCCATACATACCTCGTGGCTTGCTACGTGGTTCTTACATGAGAGATTTTGCGACACCCAGATTCGTCGAGGGTTGATTCAAATGAGGGTGTCCCGAGCTGACACAGAGAAGTGGGAATATGCCGTACATATGATCTTCAGTCCCACTGACATCATGATGTGACTGGCATGACTAAATGTCTGTAGCAATAATTCTTAATGGCTTGCGAGTCTCCATGCCTAACATAGAAGAGAGTAATACGATGTATGATGTTGGTTTTATATATATACTTTGAATAATTCTGTAGGAGCAGGAGCATATGGCGAAATGGTCGGTGGGTTAAAACCCATAAGAATATTAGATAGTTTCTACAAAGAACCACCATAATGAGATCAAGCTTTACCCTGATGTTGAACAATGGACCAGCCAGCAGCGATAACATAACAAGAAGGTCATTACCTAGTTTGATGACAATCATGACGCAGCAGTTCGCTCAATCTCCTCCATTTCTGCAAACGCCTCCGCTGCAATCTCCCTCGTCTCGCTCATCAGCGTCTCGTTCCGACTCAGAATCTGGAATCTCTCCTTCCAGAACCGCCACCTCTCCTTGCAGATGGCTGTCTTGCCCTTCCAGTGCTTCCCTCCACCGCCCGGATTCCCTTGATTCGGATGCGAGGGTGTTAGATCTTCCTCTTTCTCCCACAGCTCTTTCCCCATGACCATGACCCAGACAGCAGCCGCCGGCACATACGCATCCAGCTTCGTCGCTGTCACGGGCACGTGGGCGGGCAGATTGTCGCCCTCATCATGATCCTCCTCCAGGGCATCCCGCATGGCCCAGACTGCATACATCGAGAAATCCGCCAGGCCTTCCTTGGTGACGCCTGCGACGAACCCGTTGATGTTCGTCCATGCATGTATCTCTGGTACGCTGCATCCGGCCCCGGACCCAGGGGAGTCATTCCAGCATTCTCGTGCCGAAGGGCCTAGCATGAGAAGGTTGCTCCAGACCGAGCCAGGGGACCAGATCCAGTTCTGCTGGAGGGTTTTGTTCGTCCTGATCGCTGCGGCAGGTACGGACTCAGGGCGGGCTTTGAGCCCGCGCGTCAAGGCGAGGAGCTTGGTTTGTGCACGCCAGGGGGTGCGTCGGGCGGCGTGAAGGATGCTGAACCAGAGTTCCCAGAGCAGGCCCTCGGCTGTGAAGCCGCTGTTGGGTTCGTTTTCAGTCGGCTCTCCTCCGGCTTGCTCAACATTCCCGGACTCTGTCTGATCCAAAGCACCAACAACTTCCTCTCCATGCCCATCCCCCAATGCCCGCCCATGGTTCGCCGTGCTATACTCCATCTCGATGGGTTCTGCTAACTTTTTCACCGCTGCCTCGAGATCAATACACCCCCTCATGTACGCGCGGACAGTCTGGTCCGTGGCCCCTTCCAGGTCGCCTTGGAACCAGCCTCGCTGTGCGGCGATGGCGTCGATTTGGTCAGGCTCGTTTGGCGTCGTGGTGATGATTTCTCGGATGGCAGGTTGGTTCTTTTGCTCCGTGATATCTAAGTGGTTTTCTAGTTCGTTGCTCCATGTTATGTTATTTAGCCAGTTGGATCCGGTTGGGTCATTTGTATTCGAATCAGACATTGTGTAGGAAGGATTGGCTGTGAACTGGTTTCGCGACGAGGAAGAGTGTTAGGTATCAAAGATTTGGGACTGTCAATCGTCAATTAATGGGGCGAAGGATAATTGGGGCGAAGGATAATTGGGGCGGAAAAAAAAAATCCCTCTACAAGCTTGTTCAGAGGTTTCACAGAGATGTTGATCGACGATGTATACGCCTGGGTGATCCGCATTGACTTAATATTTGGCCGAAACGAAATTTCCAAGATTACTTTTGATTTTGTGACCGACCCAGCACCGATGACGATAAATTACTATATATCGTACATAGCTCGATATATATATTTACTGTAGCGTGAACTCACAGACATGTGTTGATTCGATCCTACATATCCTACATTGCCACAACGAAAAAGACACGACACGTCGATGTGAGTGGTAATCAAAGTGTTGGAACCTAAGATCAAGCGCTTGTTATTTTCCCAGTAAATATTCTGTCCAGACTCAACTGAGCGCTGAATTGATTGCCGGTCAATTTGATCTCATTCAGTCAAGTGAAGAATGATCCCCGGTGAGGTGGTCTAGGTTATAGTCATCATCGTTGCTGGAGTTTTCAGAATTGGGCGGCTGGCCTAATGGTAAGGCGCTTGACTTCGGATCAAGAGATTGCAGGTTCGATCCCTGCGTCGCTCATTCTACCTTTCTTTTTTGGTTATATTCTCTGTACTGCTCTTTTTTTCTTTTTTTCCCTTCCTAATTGTTATAAGCTAATCCCGATAATGTGAGACTGTCATTGACTCATTGAGGAATTGGGATTCCCTACCACGCGTTCTACCTCGCGATGTCCCGAAAACGTTGGTTTTAATTTGAAGGGTTCTCGCACCCCAGCATGGATTTGGAATATAGAGCTCTAGATCCCAGTGGTTTTCAACAAGCACAGCCGGGCTAGCTCAATCGGTAGAGCGTGAGACTCTTAGTCCTCACCCTCTGGTGACTCGATTAATCTCAAGGCTGCGGGTTCGACCCCCGCGTTCGGCTTCCCTTTTTCCTTTTGCCACCTTCACTGTGGTTGTTTTTCATACATGTTGTTGTGTCCGTGGTGTCGTTGTATGTGTGTTTTTTTTTTTTTTTTTTTTTTCAATTGTTTACACGGACAAATCCACCGGTCTTCTATTCTTAGTCAACATTGGAGAAACTCCTTCTACACAAGGTACCTCGGGGAAATAAGTGGATACACTCCTGACTGGACATGTAGTTTCTCTTCTCGAAGATGTGGATCTCGGGGAAGCAATTTTGAATTCTCGCTTTATGTACCTAGGTGCTTGGTCATGTCATGTAGCCTTATTCAATGAAAATGAGTAATGGACTATTCGCAGCACGTAGCTGGATTCGAGACCCAAGTTGTGCTGAGAATTCTTTCAGTTTGGATGATTGACTGGCGAGGTGCTTCCCAAAGCCTGGTCTCGACTCTACCCAACGTCCGGGCTTTCAGGCAGCTGCGAAAGATATCAACGAGTTTATATCAGTCATGGATTTATTCTCGAACTAGCAATAGAATCCAATACTCGAATGGATATACGCTTATATAGAGCATTCGATCAGAAATGCCGAGCCAAAGAGAAATATACATATCTATTCGTACCTGCGCCTAACGCAAAACCACCGGTCGGGCCACACGGAGAAAGAAAACACAGAACAACAAAAAGCATCCAAGGGCATAACTTCGTGACAGTTGACAAAGAAGCTGCAAGATCAGGCGGTATAACGCCGCTTTCAAATAAGAAGAACTGGGCAATGACGAGAAAGGCGCCTTCTGTGACCTTTCCAACACAGTCTGTCTGTCTGGTCTTGTGGATACTCCCTTCATGAACGACGAGAAACTGAGGAATGAGACATTTGTGGCCGGGAGGGAATCACTCATGTTGCAGCCCTCAGAGCCCGCAACCTCGCACCAAGCCCATCCTCAAGTTCTGGGTCAACCTGCTTCTGCTCCTTGACATCCTCCTTAGGAGCCGCATCTGCCTCCAGCGCCAACCGCATGTCCACACCCGCATCATCGGCGAGCTGCTCCATCAACCGATCGACGTCTGCCTCGCCTTCCGCACCGTACTCCTGCATCGACACGCCCTGTGCGACATCTTCGATGGCGCTACTGGCAATCTTGAAATCCTCCGAGCGAGCCAGAAAATTGTTCGCATGGGCGACCAGGTTCTCAAGATTGACGCTCTTCGAGGCAGCGTCAAGCCCTCGCGACGCCAACGCAAGTGTTCGTGAAGTGTCGCGGGTGCTTTGGGCAGCCTTCAGCTCGTTGATGATTACGTCTGCGCGCGCAGCCTCAGATTTCAGAGTGACTTGTCGTCGCTTCTCGCGCACGGCGGAGGCGGCGTGGATGCGGGCAATTTGAAATTCGCGGTTCTTCATGGCCTTGTCGGCTTTTGCTTTTTCGGATTTGAACGTGGCTTCGGCGCGGGCGGCCTCTTTTTTGAGGCGGTTGGAGTGTAGCTGTCATGGTGAATGGTTACGTTAGTGGGATGTAAATGCACTCGGAAAGTTGAATGTCCTGAGGTCAAAAGAAGGAGGGGTTGTGATGACGATATTTTTTCCGATAGAAGATAGTGCGTAACTCACCTTTACATTGGTGCGGGCTTCGAAGATGGGGTCCTTTCTCACCATCTTGACTGAATGGCACTTTCGGTATGTAAAAGATTAGGTAGATGTTGTTGAACGTGGGGAAAGTCGAAGAGGATGTAATCATGTAACTTGAAACTGGGGGGGCGACAATCGCTGTGGTCGTCCGATTGGCGCTTGGGGTCTAGACAGTGGCTGTGCGTGGCAACGTCATCCCGATTTCCGCAAAAGTGTCGGTCCGCGGTCGGCCACATCGAAGACGCTAGTTCCAATGGGGCCTTGTATGTCAACTTGTCAAGAAAAGGGCAAATAAATAAAGAAAAGAATGGAAAACATTGCAATTATATGGAAGTGTAAATGACGGGGACGCGAAGTCATAATGACATTAAGAATTATGGTGCCTTATAGGAACGCAGGTACTGAAAATATAGTGATATTTGGACGATGTAATCACTTATGGGTGTGCTCCTCAGTACTTTTTCAGTGTCGCATACTGCGGAACTTGCCTAAAGATAAAGGCCAACAGTTGTCAGTTTCCCGTGTTCTTTTCGCCGTCACCCCGAGTTACTGAGTAAGTCATAGCTTAGAATGATAATGCTCAGCAACTTTTGCCGACTGGACAAGTGGAAGCTATTTACTGTGAAATTCTACGCAACTCAAGAATTGGAGGGATTGGTTGTCTTGAGATTGGCAAGATGGAAATTCTATTTCACAGCCAATAAGTTATTCCAATCAGAAACTCGATACTATTATACAGCAAACTCTCAGAGCTGCTTTCCCCTAAGTAGAGACGTCAGGGTCTCGCCGCTGTTTGAACTCCGTGAACTCCGTTCACCCCATTGAATCTTTCCATAACTGTTGCGCCGACCATCCCGCGCTGATTTAAGATTAAGAAGTCGTCTCGGGTTTCTCGACCTTTCTAGGCAATCTATCGCCCAAGCCAAGGTCAACAAAGACTCCCAGTTCCGTCGGTCCACGGGGCTACCGGCTGCCGACCAGGTGTTCTGGGAGAAATGCTCACTAACAGCTAGCTGCAATGCTTTGCCCGTCGCATCGCGAAGTGGACGCGCCAAGGCTGGGCTGCACGCTAGGAGTCTGGTGAGAAGTCTCATCCGGAAGACCGTGGGCCGGGTCGATGCCTTCGAGGGCGACAGACTCGGGGTCGAAATTAACCATAGAATCAAAGGGAAATGCTGATAGATCTCCTCCGTCGAGAACGTCAAAGGCGAACCCATCCTCAAGGACTGAAGAATTTGACTCAGCGGCCGAATCACTGTGGAATAGGCGCCGGAAGTCATCGTCAGAAAGAGGAGCTGCAATGTCATTTGCAGCGTGAGGTTCAGGGCCTGATCCGAGGTCAAAGAAGGGGAGGGCGCTTCCTGCTCCTTCGAGTCCAGCGACTGACACTGCAGGTCACACAACACCGCTGCAGGATGTTGTGTCATGTCGGAGGACCCAGCCAGAGAGGAAGGCTTCAAAGTCGGAGAGTAGTCGGTGAGGGATGGAGTCGGGAAGGGAATGCGTTCGATTGGGAGCTCGTCTCCCTCTTGTTTGAATAATGTGGGGGTAAGAGTTGGTGATGCCGTATCCGGAGAGTTGGCTCGGGGGGTGCTGCTGCGAGATCCGCGGATCTCAGCAGATAGCTGAGCCACTTGCTGGTTGAGGCGGTTGTTCTCTGCTTCCATCTGTGCCAAGCGCTGAAGGAGGAACTGGTTCTGTTCCTCCATTCGGATCTTCTCGTTCTCCAGCTTCTCCATCTCGAGTCTCTTGCGCTCGCGGGAGGTTTGCGCCGCAGCACGGTTGCGAAGGACGCGCTCTATCCGGCGCTGTTCCTTCTCATCTTCTGTCTTTGCGCGTTTTCTGTGACCTGTTAGATGACGTCCGCCTTGTTGAAGTATATGATTTTTCTGAAAAAAGAAAAAAAAAAAAGAAAAATACCTTGGAGGGAGATTTGTCTTAGGCACTGGCAGTTCCTGGCCCCAGGACTTTCTCTTCTTTGGTTGCTTCTTCTCCTCCGATTTAATTTCTTCTACCTTGATTGCCGTAGTCTTCAACGACGTGGCCGCCGGTGATACTGTCAGAGGAAGCTCCGGTGCCGGAGAGCCGGCCAAAGACTCGATGGCAGAGAATGTGTCTTCCATTGCGAAAGCTGCGAGGTGCTGACCGGTACCGTGATAAACAACTCGTGATAGCTATTTGCGTTGACTGGTAATGTGCAAAAAGCTAGATATGCGGTGGTGGATAGATGATCTTGTTCACAATGTCCACGGGCCGTTGACGGTCAGTAAGGCCACGTTGTCATCACGGTAATAACCGGAGTCAGCCTCCGGTAGTTAGGTTGGAGTAGGGCCAGATGAGTAACTGGAGGAAAGAGTGGAAAGGACAACTGTTCAAACGAGAGTGTCTGGAGACAAGAGATCACCAGCTGCCTGGGGGGAGTTGGCTGAGTCTTTAAAAGGCCAGCGTGGTCAGTTCGTAATCTAAAAACCCCCCTCTCAGCAAGGGGGCGGAGTCGTGGTCGTAAGCTTAGTGAATAGTGACAATACGAGAACAAGGGGAAGTACGAGGCTGATGCAGCCAAGCGGCCTAATTTTAGGCAAGTCCGGTACCGAATGACAGCGGTGATACAAGTGATCCGTACGCAGCCACTGCCTCGACCGCTCTCCTCCAGTCGGGAGTCAGCACTCAGGAGTCAGGAGTAACTTCTGGGTTGCAGATGCCCCCTGAAACACCAGTGACCAGACCCTATTCTATGTATGACGACGGCCATCCACTTGCGCACACAGTGGGCCTTAATCCCATTCTGTGTTGCTAGGACGCGACGGAGAATGCTCCATTGGGGTCCATTCAGAATTTCAGAGAGACTGGTGCGTCACATTCGCCTCAACCCCACCGAATCTGAAAAGGTCTGGAATGAGGTTCTGATACGCGATTGGACACATTCTCCCTTTGTTCTATGGCTCAAAATCTCCGAAGCTCACCCCACTGAGTCTTTGATTGAAACTCGCCATTCATGGCGCTCGGTGGCTGTGTGTGTCTCTGATTTACGGGTACTGTATAAATGTCCAATTAGCGCTCCTGAGTTCAGGTGGAGGACATCTCCACCTAGTGCTGCGCACTTCTAACTTCTTCGTGTTGCTATTCTTGTGACTCTCGTTGTGATCCTCCGTAGTAGTAACTCAGTAAGACAACTTCACCAAGGTTTCATGAAATTGGACCCTCGAAATTCTAGGTACTTGGTACGTTACGGAAACAGCGGGCAACAGTGACAACTTACAAGTGCACTGACGCAGTAGTCAATAATCAGTAGGATGACTGCATACAAGAGTACCTGACATATCGACCATGGTACTGCAACAGCTGGGCAGTCGATAATATAAAAAGATGGTCAATGCAAACGGGATCTTGCCTCTGTAGTCAGTGTGGGATTAGGATGTGTATTGGGCCTTGGCCAATCCAGTTTGTTCTTCTCGGGAATGAGTCGAATGGGCTTGTCTTAGATGGACGAATCCCTTGCCCCGTCACCGAAATTGCCCAGCTTCCTCCTTCTCTGAAGTCCGTACATACTACACTCAAGCAGATAGCATTTTGCTAGAGCACTTGGATCGTAAAGAGCTCGTGAGTTGGAAACAAGATTCATCTTGCAGTACTTATCACTTGTCAGATGGAAGAACTCGATGCTCCATTCTGCTCATCAACCAGAATACGAACGACATTTGACCTTGGCAATTGCCTATAGAATACGACGGCCGAGGTTAGCTGGACCACAAGTTCGTCAGATTGCAATTGACATCATTCACATTGCAATGGGGAACCTCGAAACAAAATCTATCCGATCTTTTGAAACAACCTGGGAATATATGCAAGGCAACGAACAAAATAGTGACAGAACGCCCAATCCTTAACATTTTCTCATGAACAAACCATAATGATGGTATTTGTGGAGTCCTTTTTGATATCGAAAATGATTTGAAAAAAAAAAAAAAAAGGCCGAACTATCTTCTGAAACGCACATCTACATCGTCACATCCATTGTGTCATCTCCAGCATCCAGAGCATTTTGTTTTTCGGGGTCGGGCACAACGACACCACGTCCTCGGCCAGCCAACAATTCACGTCGTACTTCGGGTCCAATATCCTTGTGGCCGCGGACGAGGAGTAGGTCAAGGAGTGCCTCGCGCTGATCCTCAGTGATATCGTTGCGGTAGCGCTGTGCAAAGACCAGGAGCGATTGGTGCCAAAGAACTGGAAGCTTATAGGCCTTGGCCGCAGAAGGGCCATCGGTCATCATAGCGTCTTCGCCGCTGTCAGCGCGGAAGCGCAGGAAATGGAAAACGAGGGCGTCGATGACCTTGTACGGCAGGGCGTACTTCTTCTCCAGGAAAACACGGATGAACATGTTCACCGCACCAGTGCTTTCGAGGGACTTTATCGACTGCTCAGCTGCAAGGTCACACATGCGAAGCAGAGCCGCTGCAGAGTGCAGCACTGGGATGGAGACGCGAGCGATGACGGAGGAGACAATGTGGGCCTCCCGCAAGGTGCAGGTACCGCTCGAAACCAAAGGAAACAGAAGACCCTTGAAGAAGCAGGCGGGCTTGTACAATGCTTTCTTCAACGCATTGTAGGTGTGAACGTTGAGCTTCTTGGTTTCATGGACTTCTTCGCGAACCCGGTCAAGCAGCACTGTGTTGATAAATTCTTGTGCCACGGCAGGCTTAGATGAAATGAAGAGTCTGGTTCCTGCATAGACCGCATTGGGAGTCCATGATTCAGGGCGAGTGATAGAAAGTAGCGTCGGCCATTGCGGGACAGTAGGCAGGATCTTGAAAGGTTTTGGAAGGGGTCCGGACTTGTAACGAGATAGGATCATACCAACTCTGAACTTTTGTCAGTGCTTTACCACGAACAAAAAGCCAGTAAATGCATGCTTACTTCTCGTAGACTTCAATTGCCTTTGCAGGTATTTGAACAGCATCCTCTGGCAATCCACCGCCTTGAATGTATGGCCCACCGGTTTCTCCAGCTTGCTTGGCTTCGTACTCCGCAATTTTCTCCAGGATCAGGTCAGCTAGGTTGGTACTCTGACCACCAGCCTCGGGATCGCGGGGATCGAAGATTGGATCCTCGTCACCGCCGGGGACGAATTTATGAAACAAATCCAAGTCGTTGGGGTCAACCTCCTGTACTCATATCAGAATCGATAACAGACATAAAGAATTGCCCTGTACGCAAAAGTTGAACATACCACCTCCTCGACTTCTTCTTCATCGGCCCACTGATCATCTCCAAATTTTTCTTCATCATCTGAATAGACTCCGTCATCTTCGAATCGCGAGTCAAGATTGAAAGCAGAGTTTGCTTTTCCATCTGTCGTTCCCATCGAGGCCGTCCGCTCTGCAGCATCTTCTTCTGCCAGCTCTTGACCGATTTGCAGGATCTTGCGAGACATCTTCGCATCAATAAAACGCTCTCCATTTTCTTCTTCATCTTCACCGGAACGTGACTTGCGCTTGTCTTTCCTGTTAGGCTGATTTCGTAGATGCCCCGTAGATAGGATATCGTCTGCCAGCGGATTGTGTCTGCGGGCAGCGGCCGCGGAGCGAGAGCTCGTCGCCTTAGGCATGGTGAATGATCACGTTGTAGCTTGCAAATTCGTAGATGAAATCGAGGTTTGGTACGTTTAGAATTGTACATCACCAACCAAGAAACTTCTTAGCGGCGGGGAAAGGGAAGCAAGCTGTATGAACCTATCACTTTCTTCTCTTCTTGCCCGTCTGCAGGAAATTGTGTGTAAATTTTTGATCATGTGACTGGAACTCTTTCTGCTATCTCGAGCGATAGGAATTTTTTTTGTCGCCTATCAGTTGCACCGCCACATATCAATCAGACTTGATAAGATTACCGCATTTTCAGTTCACCGCTCTTGTACCCCTCATTTTGGTGAGCCACACACTCAGCCACAGATCCCTTCCTAGCATCCTCTTTCTGCCGGCACTACTTTCTGCCACCGCCTTCACTCTGCATCCGACTGTCTCCGCCTTCGGTCTCTCCCTCTGCGCAACAAAGCAAAGGAATCCAAGACAATTCATGAGCTACTCCCAATCATACTTTATCTCACACAATATAGATTAATTGCTTGGACGGAACCAACCGCCTGGAGGCCTTCTGGAGCTGTCCGTGATTGGCTGAGAGCCAGCCAACTAGGAGTCTGTCCTGTGAACGTGCTTGAGGACTCAGGACAGCATACTGTTTAGCTTGGGAACTGGAATATTGATTGAGCTTTTGTGTCTTTAAGATCGAGGATCTTGTGAGTGCTCGGAAATTTTAATTTGCTTTCTACAACCCTCCAAGCGACACTGCGCGATCCGCCGATTTGCTCGGCTTTGTTCTCAAACCTGAACCTTCTCTATATGCAGAGCTCTGACGGCGCGTTTCATGGCTCAGAGTTCACACACAAGCTTGGATCCCAAGGTTTGAAGGTGACATTGCTTGTTCGCCTTGTTTTCGAAGAGCCAATCGTTTGGAATAGTCGCGCGCGATCTCTGTTATCAACCACCTCTACTCGACGATTTACTTCTCTTTCTCGAGGATAAGCTGCATTGCTCTTCAACCTACCGACCTTGCTCGAAATGGCTTCCGCCCTGCCTACCGGATCTTCCGCTCCCTCGTCGAACATCAACTCCCCTATAATACCTCCCGGTAGTGCTCCGCTTTTCAACGGCTCAGTGACGGATTCCAACGCCAGATCTTCTCCGGCACCTCCCAGTAACGCATCTGTACAAGCTGATGGCGCAAGATCAAAGCGAAACAAACGCGACAGTCGCAAAAAGCGAGAGGCGAAAGGTCTCGATCCAGAAAGCGCACCGCCGAAGAAACGAACTGTGACGACTCATAACTCTGCCCTTCCAAGTTCCGATCTCTCCATCCTCAGGCCCTTATTACTCGCTGAACCTAGACAGTCAGATGGATTTCCTCCACAGCCCCGTCAGATGAATCCTGTCGCCCGCAAAACATCAGATGTATTGGGCAAGAGCTGGGAGTTCTATGAAGTCGTGGACAAGCTCACAAACAAGAATGGTTTTCGATATAGCTATGCCATTTCTGATCCGAACTTCCCCCATATCAAATACCGTCAAACCGATGTTCCTCCATATAATGCTCGTTTCAGTTTTGAAGACTCCCCAGCAGCGATCTCATTTACTCAAGATGCCCTTGGTGTCACCACCAGTGACCCATGGCACACGGCCCGTGCGAACGTTTGTGCCCGGGAAGGAACCTATTATTACGAGGCGCGCGTCGTCAGTGGTATTGTGAACAACTCGCAAGGCATGACTTCCAATCGTGGCTCGGGGCAGTCCCCGCGGGGTCACGTCCGTCTAGGATTTGCACGGCGAGAGGCGGACCTTGATGCCAATGTGGGCGTCGATTGCTATGGGTACGGAATCCGCGACGTGAACGGCGAAGTAGTCAATCGGATGCGCTGCGAATATTTCTTTCCCAAGGGCGAGGCCATCTACGAGGGCGATGTCATCGGCATGCTCATTACCCTTCCACCACTTTCCCTACATAAAAAGGTTGTCGAAGGAACGTACGATCCTGCGGTTGACGGGGATACGTCCACGCCTCGCCAAGAATCCTCGTTAGCCACAAATATCATCCGCGATCGCATACCCTTCCACTACAAATCGGACTTTTGCTGGCAACAATCGAACGTTTTCCCTTCCAAACATCTTCGCGACTACGCTTTCAATCTCAAGGAAACACCGACGTTTGGTCCGCCATCGCCGCTGAACAGTGAAGATGCGTCATTACGCACGTTACCCGGTTCGAGCATTACAATATACAAGAACGGCGTCAAGATGGGTACCCCGTTCAAGGAGCTTTATGCATTCCTCCCCCCGGCTAGCCGGCTGGCGAACGGAACGAACAACCTGGGTATTGGAGAGCGAGAGAATGCCGACGACGGGATGATCGGATACTATCCTGCTGTGAGCTGCTACGGTGGCGGAGCGGTAGAATGTCGCTTCGGGCCACCGTGGTGGATCGGTCCTCCTAGTGCAGAAAATGGAGAGCCAGTTCGAGCAATAGGAGAACGCTTCAACGAGCAGATCGTTGAAGACGTTCTAGCCGATATCGTTGATGAAGTCGAGGCAATGCTCCTATGGGGTGGCGTGGATGGGGATATTGTCAGCAGCGGTACGGGGCCGGGTGGCTCAGGAACTGGCGCTGTTGGAGGCTCCCAGGTTTTGAAAGGTGGTGTCAAGGCAGCTTATGATTCGGCGATACCGGCAAACTCTGCAGCTGGGCCTTCACCGGCTGGAAATACTACTGGTAATGAAGTAGCTAATGCTGCTGACTTGGGGCCTGGTCATACGACTTTTGAAGATGCAATGAGCATTGGTGCAACGGCCTCACCGATGCCGGAAGTACCGTCGGTAGTGGGCGATGAGGATGTTGAAATGACATAGATTGTACTGTGCACTGGGAAAGCCAAAGTCGAGCAATGATGATTTTGTGTTTTTGATCAATGACTGGTTGTATCTAAGAGTGGGGGAGGTGTGTATGTCGCTGCTCCCTTTGGTTGTCTGATCATGTATTACTACAATCTAGCCGCAGATACTGTCGTTGCATAGCGCTATTAAAGCCACTATCAGATATTCCTCTATAGAGATTTATATGTAGAGGTACAAACACACGGCAGGCCAAGGAGCTGGTGTAATGGGAATGTCTGGGGCCAGATAATAGTGTCGACATGTCCACATAGGGTATCGATCTCATGTTATGTGGCTTAGAGGGGATGGTGTCACTGTGTTGTGTATGTCAGACCAAGATATTTTATTCGGCTTTGATGAATCCGCACGCAATGGACGCGATGTCCTTGTCTGTCGTCAAATAAATCGTCCATTTCTTCATTTCTTTCTTTCTTTCTTTCTTTTTTGAAGCGCTTCGCTACCAATCTTGCAATTTTACATGCAGTAGTGATCTAACCGTTTGCAATCCTAATAAGCAGCCATCTTTAATATATACATACACATAGAATACAACGGCAGAAGTTGCTGGAAGAAGTCACTAAAGAAATAGATCAACCAGTTCCTAGCCTTCCAGCAGCTCGCCCACCTTCAGAACCAGCTCATCATCGCCGTACTGGCCAACAACCTGAATTCCGACCACATCGGCATCTTTAGTGTCCTCGCTAAACACGGAGACTGGCACGGATATCGCTGGAAGACCGGCCAAGCTGGCAGGAACGGTGAAGATGTCGTTCACATACGCATCCAAAGGCGAGGACATGGCATTGGCACCCATCGGATTTCTCAAAAGCGGTGGCGAAGATGGAGCAGTGGGACAGACGAGAACGTCAACCGCTGATTTTTGGGAAGTTCTCTGGAGATTTTGAGATGTTTCTCCGCATTCAAGTTCGGAATTAGCAGCCAACGGATGCTCAGCTTTGAAGACCGTGTTGAACTCGTACTGGACTAAACGACGCACCCGCTGTGCTTGTAGGAAGTAATTGTCGATAGCGTCGGCACTTAAGCTGAATGTGCCCAATAGGATTCGTCTCTTCACTTCATCTCCAAATCCTTCGCCTCTAGTTTTGGCGTATAGGTATCCATCCGGCTGTTTCTCACTGTCTGGACCCTCGGCACGTGTGCCGTATCGGACACCATCATATTTTGCCAAATTTGAAGATGCCTCGGCCGGTGCAAGGACATAGTATGCGGACAAGGCTGATCTGGTGGCTGGTAATGACACAGGGTGGATTGTGTGGCCTTGCTTTCTTAGGTGAGCTAGAGAAAGCAGCCAGGCACGGCGCACAGAAGGAGTGAGCTCGGAGATATTATATTCGACCGGGACGCCGATTCTGAGAGGACGAGAGGCAATTCGAGACGCAAGATGTGATGATTCAAGGTGGGAAACTATGCGTGAGCGAGACGAAGGAGACAGATTTGTTGGGTCGCGGGGATCATGATGGTTCACAATGCCTGCAACGAACCAACTTATTAGCCACTGCCATACGACACAGTATGAAATGAAAAAGGGAAAAGAACAACATCAACAACATACTGAAGACATCGCGGACACTAGAGATGTCTCTACCCATGATTCCAACTGTGTCTAAGGAATTGGCGTAAGCGACTACACCCCATCGTGAGATAAGTCCGTAAGAGGGTTTGAACCCGATTGTGCCTGTGTATGCAGCCGGAAGTCGCACTGAACCACCTGTATCTGTACCCAAAGCCCTATGACCTCGTTAGCGGCGTTTCTATACTCTAGGCAATCACAAGCCCTTACGCATAGCATTGCTCCGTCGCAACAACAACAGCACTTCCACCGGAGCTGCCGCCAGCAGAGAGCTCTTCGACCTGCCCTCGACGCTGATTCTTAACAGGCCCAAACCGCGAATTGACTGAGTGCGACCCCATTCCAAACTCATCCATATTCGTTTTACCAGCAATAATAGCCCCGGCAATCTCTAACTGCTCCACAACCGTGGCGTTGAATGGGCTGGTAAATTTATCAAGGATTCCGGAGGCGCATGTCGTTGGGAGGTCGCGTGTGCAGATATTATCTTTGATGGATATTAGCCGGCCGTCCAATTTGGACTTCAACTGTCCTATCAGTTAATCGATATGTCAGTAAGAAGGTCGAGTCTTCCGACTGGGTTGCTCTCTGACCCTGCTCCCGACGGACATCCGCATCCCTCACTCTATCCAGCCATTGCGCAGAGCGTTGGAAGGGTGTTATAAAGGCATTGAGACCAGCGTGGGCTTTCTGGTTGGCAATGCATCTCTCAGCTTCGCGCAGAAGAGACATTTAGGTCTCTTCGCATAGGGCAAAAGGGATTCGTGTTCGTGTGCAGTTTCAAGGAGGACATCGAGCAATTCAATTGAATTTCCTTGCGGATCCCTTCCGCGGAGGTGGAAGGAAGTCCGCTTGTGGCCCGTGCGTTGCAATAATGTCCGTGTCGCATGGAAAGACTGGAGAGCGGAGATAATACAGGGCTATTCTCTGTATTTTACTCCGTAGTAATACCTGGGTCTTTATATTGCTTTATTATCTCTTTGATCCATGACACCAGACACTCCTCAATCTGGGACTATCAGGCTCTATACGTTGATTTTCATCGGGGTCACGAGGCTCGAAGGTGAAGAAAACCGTATCGGCCGACGATGCTTTCTGATTGGATGGAAGACCCCAGAAGCTTGAAAGCTGCATGAATTGGTCCACTGCTTTCTATTATTTGATCATTAACTTATTGTGTCTTGAATTGTTGCCTTTTTTCTTTTTTCCTTTTTAGTGTTTCCGGCTGGAACCGGATGTTAAAATATTTCAATCCACCTTCCCCAGAATACGTCATCGGAGTTATGCCAGGAGTCGTTTACCTTCTTTGGAGTACATATACCATTTGGTAGTCAAGCAGAATTACAGGAATCTCCATACGTTATAAGGATGGTTCCCAAATATAATATCTCCACTGTGTACTCCGGACTCCGTAGCTTTGTTGATTGTTTTCCCTCGGGCCGGCGGCAACTTTAGACGACGTCATCCCGCAAAGAAACACTCCGCTCTCAAACTGCACCTGCAATTTCAACCATCCTCAACCCGCTCGCAATTGCGGACTTACCTTACAAAATCAGACAATCAATTGCATTGCCGGTAACTAAGATTTAATTCATCACTACATACTGATCATGTTTTCCCGCAGTGTGCTTCGAGCTGCCGCCGAGGCTCCTCGCGCCAATGCAGCTTTCTCACTGAAAGCTAGAGCTTCTTCTCCGCTATGCAGCCCAATTGCCAGCTGGTCGCGTGATGGAAGACGGTACATCTCCGTTTATGGGTATACCCAGGCGAAAGCACTGGTGTACTCGAAATACGGCGAGCCGAAGGACGTTTTACGGTAAGATGCCTTTGACATTGTTGGTGCCTGCGTCGCGAACTTTTTCATGACCCCCAGGATAGCGATTAGACTGATACTATGTGGGCTCTGAGAACTAACTTTGGAACAGGCTTCATAAGCATTCCATCTCGCCTCCTCATGGCACACAAGTCAACCTCCGGCTGCTCACCACACCGCTGAACCCAGCCGACGTCAACCAGATCCAAGGCGTGTACCCAAGCAAACCACCATTTGAGACCAACCTAGGAACCGGAGAGCCCTCCGCCGTCGCCGGAAATGAAGGCGCTTTTGAAGTCATCTCGACGGGCTCCGGTGTCAAGAACCTTGCCCAGGGCGACTGGGTGATCATGAAGCGCACAGGGCAGGGCACCTGGCGCACCCATGCACAATTGGACGAGTCGCAGTTGATCAAGATCGAGGAGAAGGAAGGGCTGACCCCACTCCAGGTGGGAACTGTCAGTGTAAACCCCGTCACGGCATACAGGATGATCAAGGATTTCTGCGACTGGGACTGGATGCGCATGGGCCAGGAATGGCTCATTCAGAACGGAGCAAACAGCGGTGTTGGACGCGCTGCGATCCAGCTTGGCCGCGAGTGGGGCATTAAGACGTTGAACGTTGTTCGCGAGAGGAAGACGCCAGAGGAAACTGAGGCGCTCAAGAAGGATCTATATGACTTGGGTGCTACGGCTGTTGTCACCGAGGCGGAGATGCTCTCGGGTTCATTCAGGGATATGGTGCATGAGTATACCCGGCAGGGCAAGGAACCTATTCGACTGGCTTTGAACTGCGTTGGAGGAAAGAGTGCTACTGCACTAGCGAAGACGCTGGCGCCGGGGTCGCATTTGGTCACTTATGGCGCTATGTCGAAACAGCCCGTTGCGTTGCCATCAGGCCTGTTGATCTTCAAGAACCTTGTGTTTGACGGCTTCTGGGTGAGCAGGTGGGGAGACAAAAATCCCCAGCTCAAGGAGGATTCCATCAAGGATGTCCTCCGATTGACCCGCGCAGGCAAATTCAAGGATATCCCTGTGGATGAGTTCATATGGAAGTGGGAGACGGAGGGTGCTGAGCTCGCAGAAGCTGTACAGGGAACCTTGAGCGGCTTCCGGAGCGGCAAGGGCGTATTCAAGTTTGAAAGCGATAACTGAATACTCTTGTGGCCTTTCATACTGTGTTTTATTGCTCGGATTGGTCAATTATTTAGATGTGTTATCAATACCATTCTGGTTTGTTTATGCGCTTGCTTGCGCCGTTGGGATATTACGTTTGGATCTTCTGGACTCGATACACTGACAAACCTAGCAACGCTGTTCGGACGTCGGAACATAACTTCCCAAAGGAGCTACTATGCCTGAGGACACTGCCAGTTCTTCTTCACCCAATCTAATATCAAATTCGTCAAGGTCATAGGTGCCATATAAACCTCGCTGTCCTTCGAAAAATCGACATCCAGGCCTGCAAATTTCGCAGCAAGGACCACGTAGCGCTCAATGAAATCAATATACACAAGATCTACTGTGTCCGGCACAGTATTTGTGTTGGATGTGATCAAAGCCTGAATGCAATTGGGCACGCGGTAAAAGGTGATGGGCGAGTGAACAGTATCATCGCCATCCGTGCCAGCATCGTCGGTCGTGGTGTAACCGGGAAGAACTTTTACCCTGTAATCACCCTTATTCGAGAGGGAGACCTGGCTCGAAACTACTTGGCTGTCCCAAACAGAGCTTTCGTCAGGCACAATGTCTTCTGGATAGGCAAGTTGCTCCAGAGGTGCAAGTGTAAAAGTCGACAGGTTTGTTGTCTGCAACGATTCTGTCAAAATCTGGGGTTGTTTGTTCAAAACCTCGACAACAAGTTTTGCTTTGTCAAGTGGGACATCCTTCACATATCTAAAGCCACTTGTGAAGGGTGACACTATAAAAGTTGTGTCTTGAGTGAAGGGTCCTTGAAAGATGTCGAACCGGATCGCTCCAGTGTTGACAACGGCGAGCGCAGGTTTTCCACTGCGAGACTCATCTTTCAATGAATCCGGAAGTACCTGGGTCTCAAGCCAGGTGTAGATGCTATCATTGGCTGGATACCTGGTGCGGCTCATCCAGAGATCCCTGGGAGCGCACCCATGCACCGTATCCAGTTGGAGAGCACGCCTAGATTGGCGGATGAGCTGAGAAACATTGCGTCCGTGCTCTGTTGGAAAAGCTTCGTCATCAAGACCTGTATGGTGTTGAAAGGAGAAAAGATTGTTGTCTATATATCTTCGGTTGAAGCTGGGCTTGACTGGAGAAGACGTGACCTGCGTCTTGCCCGTGGATAGGCCATCGATCGACAGGAAGCCAATGGTCTCCATGAAGCGACCACTGGCTAAACCATAGGCCTTGGCGTCATATCGGACATAATCACGAATGTGCCAATGGCCCCCAAAGAACTGAATAGGTATATCCCACCGGATGGCTCTGATTGCTCGGAACACCGCATTGTATTCCTTTGATCGAACTGGAACATGACCGATTACCAGGAACAAATCAACTTCCTTGTCCCGGATCGCTTCTTGAAACCAATCCTCGTTGATGGTTTCTTCCACAGGCTGTACGATGGTATTGTTGTAGTTGCCCGTGAAGTCGAAGAGAAAGCCGAACGCAACGATTCGGATGCCCTGGTTCTTCGTGGTGAACTTCTTGAATCGAGGAGCCAATGGTACAATTTCTTTGTTCTTCGGGTTGATAATGTCAATATTCGATGCCAGGTAGCTACCCCGAAAGTTGGGAACAGTGGTGAGGAACTCCGCTTCGGAGGTGTTCTGCTTGTAGAGTTCGTGATTACCGGAGGACAGCAGATCTATATGTTGCTGACGCAGAATCTCCGATATATAGACGCCCTTGGGCTCTGATGAATCGTAGAGACCGTTGCCCTCAACTCGATCGCCTGTATCGATCACTAACAGATCCCATTCTTGTGCTTCTGCCTTCTCCCGCATGCGAGTTGCGAAGGAGACATAGTCACCCCAGTCTGCTGAGAAGGAAGGTCTGTATACACATGATCAGCACGACTTAACAGGGGCACACGAGCCACAAGACCATAGGCATACTCCTGCAAGTGACCAGCCAGCCAGCCATGAGTATCAGTGGTATGAAGGAAGTTGAGCTGCCCCCATTTTAGATCGCGCAACGGGGCGGAGATCGGCTGGGGAGCGGAGGGTTGCGCAGCTGAGACGGAGCTTGACAGGGAGGAGAGAACGAGGAGGGATAGAAGAAGTTGGATCATACTTGACGAAACCCCCTGCACCACAACAACGGCTACTAAATAATACTCTAAATACTCCGTACAGTGGTATAGATAGATGTGAATCAGATACAAACAAGCGCTAGGAACTACTAATCGGAAGCGAGTGCCGGTGAAGAGATACGGCTGCTTAGTCATGGCGCAGGCCCAACAGTCTCGAAGCTGAGCTCTCACCAAAACCACCAAGGAAAGGAACAGACCGGAGTCCGTGAGGCGCCGACCTTTATCTCGAAATCTTCCCTTCCCGCCTTTCCCCAACCCCATCCCATTCCCTCCCGCTCAACCCCTCTTGGCCCATCCAGCAGCGTCCCTGATTAGGGTCAATTGCTCCTTGTCGACTCGACTCCTGCTGCCACCTCTTACCCGTCCTCTTTACCAGCTGGGTTTTGCATATCACAGCCCCCCCCCGGCCATGGCTGCTCCCCGACTTTTCCGCCCAGCAGCTCGTCTGCTTTCTTCGCGCCTTTCGACTCCCCTCCGACCTGCCTTCCAGCAATCCGCCTGCGCTCCTTCGATTTTGCGCTCCCGCAGATATGCCACGGAAAGCGGTGTTAAAGAGGTCACCGTTCGTGATGCATTGAACGAGGCCCTTGCAGAGGAATTGGAGAGCAACCCAAAGACTTTCATTCTCGGAGAGGAAGTCGCGCAGTACAACGGAGCGTATGACTTCCTATGGTCCGCTTCTCGATGGCTATCCATTCGCTCTTTCTGACTGCTCTTGGTATTGCAGATACAAGGTGACCAAAGGTCTTTTGGACCGCTTTGGTCCCAAGCGTGTCATTGACACTCCCATCACAGAGGCTGGCTTTTGCGGTCTCGCCGTCGGAGCTGCTCTTGCTGGCTTGCACCCCATTGTAGGTTCTTGGCTATAGCAACCCAACGGAGAGAACGCGCTTATGTACTGACTCATTCTTTCCGCACAGTGCGAGTTCATGACCTTCAACTTCGCCATGCAGGCTATTGACCAAATTATCAATTCCGCCGCTAAGACACACTACATGTCTGGAGGTATCCAGCCCTGCAACGTCACCTTCCGTGGACCTAACGGTTTCGCCGCTGGTGTCGCTGCCCAGCACTCCCAGGACTACTCGGCCTGGTACGGTAGCATACCCGGTCTGAAGGTCGTCGCTCCTTGGAGCTCGGAGGATGCCAAGGGTCTGATGAAGGCTGCCATCCGTGACCCCAACCCTGTCGTCGTCTTGGAAAACGAGTGCGTATCCTCTAAAAGCTGTGACGTTCGGGAGAATGGTATTGACTGATGCGCACAGGCTTATGTACGGTCAAGCTTTCCCCATGAGCGAGGCTGCTCAGAAGGATGACTTCGTCTTGCCCCTTGGCAAGGCCAAGATCGAGCGCCCCGGCAAGGACCTCACCATTGTTTCCCTCTCCCGCTGCGTTGGTCTGTCCCTCAACGCTGCCGCTGAGCTCAAGCAGAAGTACGGTGTCGAGGCTGAGGTTATCAACCTCCGCTCCGTCAAGCCCCTTGATGTTGAGACTATCATCCAGTCCCTCAAGAAGACCGGTCGCATCATGTGCGTCGAGTCTGGATACCCCATGTTCGGTGTCGCCTCCGAGATTCTTGCCCTCTCCATGGAGTACGGCTTCGACTACCTCACCGCTCCCGCCGTCCGTGTCACTGGTGCTGAGGTGCCCACCCCCTACGCCGCCGGCCTGGAGGCTCTGAGCTTCCCCCAGGAGGACACCATCGTCAGCCAAGCCGCTAAGTTGCTGCGATTGTGAATTGCCTCTGTGTGAATGAACGTTGCCAGCGGAGTTTAAAAAAAAATCGCAATAATCTTATGTGTCTAGTACCCTTCTCTTTCTTGCATTTCTTTATAAGTTCTTTGGCCAAGCCCCTGGATTCTGTACGACTACACTGAAAGACAAAACTTTCCCATGATCTCTATCGAAGTAAATCCTATACTATCTCATGCCCATCTTCGTGTCCTGTGGCTCTTGAGCCATCTTTCATAGAATGCGTGCAGAACGCCGTGGGCGTCTTTTTGTGTCTGCTTCTTTTGCTATTTCTAGAATAACATTCCCAGTCCGACGCTACGAGTACTTCATCTCTGAAACCTTACAGGAGGTGTTCCCCGAAACTTTAACGTGGAGTTCGTAGAATTCATAGTGTTTTTCTGGCTTGATATGTACATGTCCATGCTCTATAACGATTTGATAGTGTCAGGCAACCAATCATCCGTGAAACGCCAACCCATCGCATATGAAGAACCGGAAATTCACATTACAATGACTTGTTAACTCGACGCAACCGTTCCGACAGCCCTGGCTCCTGTACAACCGGGGAAACAATCGGTTGGTCTCCGCGGATCATAATATTCCCCCTCTCCTGTATACTCCTCGTCTGTATCACTCTCCTCATCAATCCGAGAATTTTGTTCCTCCACAGCCCTGGCCTTCCCGGAATCTGACCTCTCCCCTTCTTCTTCGTCATCGTCATCGTCACCAAGGACATTCTTCCTCATTGGCGCTGACGGAGCAACTGGCCCTTTTACCGCGGTAAACGAACTCTTAAATCCGCCTTTCTTGAAGCCTCCGCCGCCCGAGGGCTTCGTTTCTGTTACTGTACTACTCGCATTGGTGCCGATGACCCTTAACCCGGCTTCTGCGTCGGCTTTTCGCTCTGCTCGTCTGGCCTTTTCGGCGGCGTTGGGGTCGCGAGAAAGCTGTTTCAGGTCTTGAAGGCGTTTGCGGTGTTGGTGGTCGTATGATGAGATGTGGGCTTCGTATTCCGGATGGCGGGAGTAGGATTTGTTGCAGAGGGTGCAGGTGAAGGAGCTTAATGCGGACCGAGCAGATTCAGTCTAAGATGATTATTAGGTTTTCTTTTCCATAGAGTAGAATAGCGGGATGATGCGTAAACAAGGATAAGAGGAACCGTATTGTACATACCTTCGGAGCTGGATTTGTAAAACCACGCTGTATAAGATAGCAGGGTTAGTATGACTTGGATTCAAACAAGAGGTAATCTTCTCCAGGTAGGGTGATGACGTTGTCCAAATTGCATTCCTGAGCAACAAATTCCTTCCAAGACATACAGGTGCCATATTGATACTGGGCGGCTCTGCGCCAAGTAGTAGTATCGAGATTGAGGATGGTGAAAGCAGCGAGATACAAGAGAACAATGTAGATTTGAAGGATACGCTTTTGGTAAAAGTTCCAAGCGAATCGTGTCAGAGAGTCATGAATGATACGTGATTAGCGAAGAAGAGATCGGATGTTTCTAATAGTTTAACTCCATGATTCTGCCGTCAGAAAATCACATGTGCCCGTCTTACCGCTTTTGCCCATTCTTGATGAGATCATGATTAGAACAATAACTTTGATTCTTTATCCCCAATGAGCTTCCCCTGAATGATTAGATTTTTTATATATCCCGCTTTGTAGACAAATCATGTAATAGGAAGCCCTGAGCCTATATATTCGCACATCAGGTGAAAACACTGTTTCAAGAAACAAGAAGCAGAAGTCTTCCTTAAGCTCGTATGGACATAATTCAACGAGCACAAGCTTTAGAAAACTGCATACATCAGATGATACTTGATAGACATGCAGTGCAAAAAAATCAAGCATGCATTACAACATGCCGGTGGAGTAATATTGCTGGTGCTTTTGAGATCAGTAGATCAACCACTAGATCCACTCAGTCAATGCTTTTGTCATCAAAGTAGTAAGTACGGAGTACTCCACACTATTAACAGTATGATTCAATTACAGCAGAATGGAGTAGACGGAAGCTCTTTCAAGGGTAATACTATAGTAAATACGGAGTACCATAGATGAAAAGTTCACTCAAAAACTGTTGGAAAGTGGAACTTGCAGGCAAGTAGGAGCCAATCAATTTACTGGAATTGGAGATCGTCCCAAAGCAGGTAAGGTTGCCCGTTTAATTTACCTCCAAACTCCACCATCAGTAGATGCTCACACTTGCACTCAACCTCTATTTGTACTTCTGCTCATACATGATTAAAAATGACGACCTGATTTCAATTGTCTCATGAAAGCACTGATTTACGAAACTTCACCGGAAGCGTCCTCCGAAGCCATTCTCACTATTCCCATCGGGATCAATCAGGCCGTGATTGGTTCTCCCAAAGCGCCATGCAGTCCTCCAAGGAGACTTATCCTTCCAAACCGGAGGACATTGATACCCGCTCTCTTATCTCCATGCAGGAATTAGACCCTTCGCCAATTGATGATTCCCCGCCAGATCTGGAAAGCGGCGAATATATACCCAAAGTCGAAGATTCCGATTCCGCGCATCGAGAAGCTCCGGACGGTGGATTCTCAATTCTTAACCTTGGCCTTCGCGGATACCGTTGGGACTCGTGGTGTACGTACTGGGGGAGGTTGCATTGAATCCGTATCGATGGACATGGAGCTAACGGCATTTATTATCCTCAGTGTCTGCACTCCAGAAATACTCCACTTATCCTCCGACAGTCTTCTTCGCGTTGCATTTCGCCAATACTTCCCTCATCCCCCTAGTGACCCGCTCAGTACCTTCCAGCGAGTCATATCTCCTTCTCACAAGACCAGTCTATCAGTCACCCTCCCTGGAGCATATCGTTCTCACCGTCCCGATTCTTACTCACATTGCCTCGGGAATCGCCCTTCGAAACATTCGCGCATCTCGCCGTGCTCGGCTCTACGGTGCAGAAACTAGGGCTCAAAGACACATGCTCACATTCTGGCCTAAAGTGAGCCTGCAGGCTCGACTTGGATATCTTCTCATTCCGTTATTGGGAACACATGTGCTGGTTAACCGCGTCGTGCCTCTGGTCGTTGATGGGGGAAGCTCGGGTGTCGGACTGGGATACGTCGCGCATGGGTTTGCACGGAGTCCAGTTTTCTGGAATATCTATTATCTGCTCTTCGTTGTTGCGGGGGTTTGGCATATTGTTGGTGGTTGGGCTGCATGGATGGGTTGGAAAGTAACCACGGTCCGGAAGGAACGAGGTCGCACCAAGGGCTCTCTTGAGGGCTACTTGGGATATGTGGAGAGTGAGGAGCGTGTCAAGAGACGCAGAAGAATGTGGTGGATTGTTAATGGCGTTGCTGCTTTGGGGGCGTCGATTTGGCTTGCTGGTGCCTTGGGAATTATCGGACGGGCAGGACAAGGCTCCACATGGGAAGCAAAGAATTGGAATGAAATGTACAGGAGCGTGCCTGTCATCGGCGACTGGTTGTGATCATGGTGAAGGCGACGATTGTCGCATGTATATGTATATACTAATGTATGGTTTCCGGCGTGGAATCAAATGTACTATAATATAATATAACACACGAAATTAATGTTTTAAGCACGATTGATTGTAATCGGTAATTTTTCGTATAGAACGATGCGGGAGAAATTTGCGTGGTCCGTGCGTCTGCTTTTTCCGAGTCGAGTCGAATTTCGAAGATTTCCGCTCTTGAATCCAAATGATTATTATATCATTGTTGCACGCCGGGTATGTTCCCAGTTCTAGATTGCAATTGAAACCGGCCTTTAAGCCAAACTGACTGAGTCCATGAGGCTTGCTCTGCATATCTCGTTTATTCGTTCGACTACAACACAATGGGCCACTACTAGGTCTCCGCCACAACTATTCAGGAAATCCAACGTCCCCCCACTTCTGCGCTCTCAGCATCACCGTTCCAGAGCGCATTTTCGCAATCGAACATCAGTAGTCTCGCCGAGAACCTGCACATTGACATCGTTCGATATGACAGATTCGCAACCAACGCAATCCCGGGCTGCCGGTCAACTTGTCCAGTATGGCGGAAGAGAGTACATGGCTGTCAAAGAAGGACTGGCGTACATTCTCAACCCCCCTTCGCAGGATGCTGCCTCGAAAGCCCCACCGGCGAGAAGAGACCCTAAAGATGATGATGAACCCCAGTCTGTGTTCTACAATCCCATCCAGCAGTTCAATCGGGACTTGAGTGTGCTTGCCATTCGAGCTTACGGAGAGCATGTGCTGGCGTTGAAAAAGCAGAAGGCCGAGAAGTGGAAACAAAAGGGTGCAAAGGGTGGGTTCGCCAAAGGAAAGAAGCGAAAGAGGGAAGATGATGGTGAAGTGAAGGCCACTGAGCCCAACGGAGGAAATGCCGAAGGCGACGTGGAAAAGGCCGATGGTAATGCATCTGCTTCTGGGCAACCATCCGAACAAAATGCCGCTCCGTCTTTTACGGTACTGGATGCCTTGTCCGCGACGGGTCTGCGGGCTCTCCGTTACGCCTCTGAAATCCCGTTCACTACCTGTGTCGTTGCGAACGACTTGTCTGCGTCGGCCATTCAATCGATGAAGATGAACATCGAGTATAACGGGTTGGAGAAGGTTATCCGGCCTAACACTGGGGACGCGCGGGCATATATGTACAGTCTTCTCAACCCGTCCAACCCGACTAGCAGCGCAGCACATATTAGCAAATTCGACGTCATCGATCTGGATCCTTATGGCTCCGCAGCACCCTTCATGGATGCCGCAGTACAAGGCGTCAAGGACGGCGGTCTTCTTTGCGTCACCTGCACAGACGCTGGAGTGTTTGCATCAAACGGCTATCCAGAAAAGGCTTTTGCGCTGTACGGCGGTATCCCTTCTAAAGGTTCCCATTCCCATGAAGCGGGCCTGCGCATCATCCTCCACGGCCTGGCAACTTCTGCTGCAAAGTACGGACTTGCCATGGAACCGCTGCTCTCGCTGTCTATCGACTTCTATGCTCGAGTCTTTGTTCGTATTCACAAGTCTCCAGCATCAGTGAAGTTTATTTCCGGAAACACGATGTTAGTGTACAACTGCGACTCCGGCTGCGGAGCTTGGTCCACGCAACCACTCACACAGACCAAAACGAAACTAGACAAGAAAGGCAACCCATTCTATCACTACGGATTCGCCCAGGGTCCCGTTTGCGGTCCTCACTGCGAACACTGCGGCTTCAAAACCCATATAGGAGGTCCCATGTGGGCTGGTCCCCTCCATAACCCTCACTTTATCCAGAAGATCCTCGACATGCTCCCGGGAGCGGACAGAGACGTTTACCACACCGTCGAGCGGATTGAGGGTATGCTGACCACGGCTCTCGAGGAGGATTTGGACCTCGCAACCCCTACGAAGGAACCCACCCCAGCAGCGGAGAGCAGCGGTGGAGATAATATCGTTGCAGATGCAGATGCCAGCGTGTCGCCACCAGCACCACCTTCAGGAGAGTACTCGGCTATTATACCCCGGCTCGACGCCGCAGCCGTTGATCCCCATCCTTTTTATTTCAACCTCAGCGCCCTTTGTAAAGTCCTGCATGTCTCCACAATCCCCCTTGACGCTTTTCGGGGCGCACTCCGTCATCTCGGCTACCGGTCCACGCGCAGCCACGCAAAACCAAACACCGTCCGGACAGACGCCCCCTGGGAGGTGATCTGGGAGATTATGCGGGAATGGGCGCGGCAAAAGGCCCCCATCAAAGATGGCGCCATACGGCCTGGCACTCCCGGCGCTGCAATTATGAGCAAGAGCAGGGAAAATTTAAGGAAACTTGGAGGTGAAGGAGGAGACCAGTGGTTGTCGCTGTTGAAAAAGGAAGTCATGTCCGCAGTCGAGAGCGGAAGGGATGTCGGCGATCTGGTGACGAAGATCGAGGCCGCGCTGTATCGCTCAGCATCTAGACAGGCTGGTTCGAATTTGCAGGGCCAGGAAGGTAAGGCACAGAAGGAAAAGGCGAAGGAGGAAAGTCAGGGCCATGAGGAGGTGTCTAAGAACCAGGCTCAAGCTCCCAAGGGGTCAACTACGGGCAAACCTCATCCTAGTACTCTGGAGGTCGTGTTTGATGAGGCGTTGGGGAGGGAGGCGTCGGCTGTGCAGACGAAGAAGCGTTTGGTGAGGTACCAGATAAATCCGAGGGCGAACTGGGGCCCTTTGAGTCGTGCTGTTGGGAGATTGAAGTCATAGTTTTACTTGGTACTTAACGGATAGATAGGATATCTGTATTTATTCTAACTTGCCATTAGGCTTGTATTGTGTGTGTGCTCAGCGTGTAGAACACTGAGAGAAGTAAGTTTGTCGGCAATAACGACGTATCTTCTAGTTGATACTTGCAAGATCGTGCCGGTCTATGCAAGCAATTAGGTGGATCCAAACAGTTGAAGCTCATGGAGTCTGTAGCTTAGGGTCAACTAACAATACAGAAGTGCACCTGAGCTGAATATGTAAGTAGGCAACTAACTACATATACTGCCCAGCTATTTAAGAGATGGTATGCGTTGGGATCATTGAACATCATCCAAAAGAAGTTGAATTAGATATCTCACTGTAAGCAAGCCACGATAGTGAAGGTTGCTTGAAGGTCTAAGTGGAAATGAAGAAATCACGGTCATTTCTCAGAAAGGTCTGCCACGTTACATTCATCCTCATCTGTACGTCTAGTCGTTGTATTTTTAGAATTGCGAGACAGCCACAGCAACAGCCTGGTTGTCATTGTGACTGATGCTGACGTTAACTTGCTTAACACCAGCTTTTTCGGCAGCCTCGGCAGCAGCACCGTGGAGCTATGAACATGGTTAGTTAATGAATCTTAGCTTAGTCAATCAGAAACAATGGTTAACTTACGCTGACTACAGGAGCACCATTGTCATCACTTCCAATCTCAATGTCCCTCAATGCAGCACCGGCGCCCTTACTGGAGACACCCAAAGACTTGAAGACGGCTTCCTTTGCACTCCACCGTCCTGCAAACGAGGCTTGAGGAGAGGCGGCCTTGCGACAGTACTCCTGCTCGCTCTCTGTGAAGTTCCTTTCGATGAAGGTCTCGTTCTCAATGTTGACAGCGTCAATAAGCTCGACATCGACACCAACCTTCGAGTTTTCTGTAGCCGTGGCATTGGCCAGCGACTCGACCATCTTCTTAGTGCTCTCAGTCTCCGCATCGTTAGCCTTTGGGCCAACTGCGGGGAATTTGAGCTCGGAAGTCTTCTTGTCAAGCGTCACGCGGTAGTCGGGATTCAAGAAGACCTTGCTCTGCTGTGCATCCTCATAAGGTGCCTTGTTCTTGGCGACGAAGATGCTGTTGTTAATCAGACCGTTGTGGAAGAAGCGGTAGGCCTTCTTCTGTCTGGACTCCACCTTGTTCTTATAGGCCTGGAATTGTGCGCGATCCAACGTGGCGTAAAGGTACTTGGGGTGAATACCAATGACTTGAGCGCCCTTCTGACCGAAACCAAACGAGGTGACCGAGAAAGCCTTGATACCATCAGTCTGGATGCTCCGGCTGGGGTAGACAATGTAATCGAATTTCTCCATCACTTTGTCAACGTTATCAGCGTTGCGATTACCGGGAACAAGGCCACTGTCTAAGACCTGCAAGCAGCCGTTGAACATCCATGCACCCGCAGCACCCTTAGGGTGACCAGTGAGGTACTTCTGGAAAATACCCAGCACCGCGTTACCCTTCTTGCGACCAAGGTGCTTCAGCTGCTGGCAAATGACATCGGATTCGTTCTTGTCGTTAGCGACAGTAGAAGTACCGTGGAACGAAGCAACGCCGATATCGTCGATGGTAAGACCCCAGGTGGCCAGGGCACCACGCAGAGGAGCGATGCGAGAGTCCTGCTTCCAGAAGTTGTTGCCAAGGCTGAACTGGGCATCCTTCTCTTGGCGGATGGCCTCTCGTTCAATGTGACGAGCCCGTTCTTGCATGTACTCGGTGGCGTTGAATTCCTCAGAGGCCTGGGCCTTCATGGCTTCGACCTCCTCCTGAAGGTAGAGCAGCTCAGATTCTTGCCATTCTTTGATCTGCTTCCTGCGCAGCTCAAGCTGGCGGCGGCGGTACTTAATGTCCAGAAGAGGCGATGGGAACTTGCCAGGGTTCTCGCGAGCGGTCGTGAGGACACCTTGGCCAGGAGCAGGAACCGAACGGCCAATTTTGTCGGTTGCGGTGGTCGTCAATGCGATGATACCATAGATGGGCACTCCCATTTCCAAGGCGAGCTGAGCGCTCATGATAAGCTGCATACCACAGCCCTGAGATTCCATGAAACCGGCACGAGTCGTGGTAGTGGGTCGTGACATTTCTTGCGGGGTACGACCGTGGGCAAACTCATCTTCAGCGTTGCTGGTGGCTTTCATGTTGGCGAACTCATAAGAACCTTCTTCCTGGAAGTCGTCAAAACCACCAACGAAACAAACGCGGGCCTTGCCCTCCACGATTGTTTCGTAGCCAATATCAACGGATTCCACAGCTGTGGCGCAAGCACCAACGGGGGTCTTGATGGGGCCAGTGGACGACAGGAGCAACATGTTCACCCAAGCGCTCATGGTGTTGATGAAGGATTCTTGCAAGATATCCTTCTGAAGAGGCTTGTCGAGATAGCGATCCTTGTACATTCCTCTCAAAGCATGGGTACCACCAATACCAGAACCAATGCAGTTGCCGACCTCCGAGAGGTGGACATACTTGTAGAATTCATACGGATCTGTGATACCGGCAGAAAGCATGGATTCCGCGGTACAGACAAGCACAAACAGGGTGACGGGATCAACCTGCTCGATAATGTCTTCGGGAATGCCGTATCTTCTGGCATCCCAGCCAGTGGGGATTTGGCCAGCAACGAGGCGATCGAACTGCAGCGCCTTGGGGATGAGGAGAGTAGCACCCTTCCTCAGGCGGACGGTGAACTCCCCGGATTCTGGAATCTCGAAAATCTCAACCTTCTCACCGTGTTCGCGTTTGAACTCTTCCGCAGTCTCCTTGGAAGCTTCGAAAGGCTCCAAATCTTCCTGAACGACAACTTCCTGGAGAAGCTGCTTCTTCTTGGGGTCGTATCCCTTGAACAACTCCGGCTCGATAAGTCGGATACCGGAATGCTCCAGAATGAATTTCTCGTACTTGGGCTTAACATCCTTGTCGTCAACCGGCTCTCCAGTCTTGGCGTCAACCCATCCAGAGTAGGCCTTTCCTTTCAAGGGACCGTTGTGGTGCTTGATAAGGCCCATAATCCAAGCCATCTCAACGCATCCCTCAAGGGAGAACTTGCCGTATGCTTCCATCTCCCAACGAGTGCGGGAGTTACCCCAAGGTCCAACTTCGGCAAAGCCAGTAACGACGACAACCTTGTCCAAGTTGACCATGCCCTTGAGACTAGCATTGAGGGGCTGAACATCTTCCTCCCAGTTGGGGAGTTTGGGGAAGTCGAACTTGATGTTGGCGCGAGGCTCCGCAACGACCTTCTTGTAGAGCACCTCACTGTCCTCTCCGTTGACAACCTTGTTCTCAATAGCGGTTTCCTTGATGACGGCTTGACGGACATCACTGGTCTCCATGATGTCGGTGCGGAGCTTGGTCATCAAGCTCTTCAGGTCTGGAATGAATTGAAGTCCACCGTTAAGATCGGCCCAGACAGGGTCAACTTGGCACAGATTGACGATGGCTGGAGCCATAAGACCAAGCAGGTTGAAGGCCATCTCTTGCTGGGAGAAAGTGCGGACACCAAGCTTCTCGACACCCTCGGCAACCATGTTGTTGCCGCTCATAAGACCGGTTCCACGGGTCCATCCAATGACAGCACCGCAGATGGTGAGATAGTTCGCCCAGCTCTCGGAGTACCAGCGGTTGAAAAGGGTTTCCAGGCCAAGCTTCGACTCCGAGTACAAACCATCGTTTCCGAAAGTGCCGTGGTTCGGGGACAGAGGAAGGATGACCTGAGCGGGTCGAGTCTCGAAGCCATGACTCTGCTTCTGGGCCTTGATGCAGCCCAGCAGACGCAGCAGGTTCGTCAGCATGATCCTGTGAGCAAGCTCCGACTTGGAGTCAATCGAGTCTATCTCGCGACCGTTTTCGGGGATAGCCGCGAAGGGAACGACGAAGTCCAAGTCCCAGCCAAGACCCTTCTTAGTATCGTAGATGTAGTCAATAAGAGCCTCGACATCCTGCTTGCTGCCCTGGTTGAACGGAACAACCACAAGCTGAGAGCCACGGGCACCGTAGCGAGCGTACATGGCCTGATAATACTCGGTGACCTCGCGCGAGAATCGGCTGGTCGTGACTACGACCTTGGCACCACCGCTGATCAACCCCTGCAATACCTCTGCTCCAATGGAGCCAGCACCAGCTCCGGTCATCAGAGCGTGTTTACCCTGGAAACTAAGGCCAGAGCGGGCGGCAGATTCAAGCACGTCGAGATAGGTACCGGTGAGCTTCTTGTTGTATTCCCAGCCGTGCTCCTCCTTCTTCTTCAAATGCAAGAAGGGGATGGTCTCGACCTTTCCGGCACGAGGGCTTCCGTTGCGTTTGATACCGTTGCGGCCAGGTTTCTTCGCATGGCCATTCTCCTGAGGAATGATCTGGTTCTCATTCATACCCAGAGCACGGACAACGTCCTTGTAAAGCGCATTAAACTGCAACTGGGAAGCTTTCGAGAGACGGTGCTGTTTGCGGATGAGCTTGTAGACACTCTTCAAGTCGTTCTGGACCTTGGCGCGGTTGCTGTATTCGGAGATCGGACCACCCTCTGCCATCTGTTTGACGTAGTGCTCCAACTTGCGGGCACTGGCACGGGGCTCTTCCTTGTAGGAAATGTTGCCTCGGGCGTCGATAGTGGTCTGTGGACCGGTGGGAACGGCCACATCCTTGTACACGGGAGCGACTCCAAGAACTTCCTTGCAGTTCTCAATGAGCTGCTGGCCGAGTTCTTTGGCAAGCTGGTAGGTCTCGCCGCGTTCAGTGGGGCAGTTGTCAATGTGATATTGCATGAAATCCAGGAGAAGAGGATTCGAGCGGTTCATGATGCGGATGCACTGACTCACAATCTCCCGGTCGATAACCTTAAGACGGCCGAAGATTATGTCGTAGTACATGCTCAAGGCATCCTGACGAGCCCAGTTCCATGAGGAATCATAGACACGAGCCTTGAGGGGGTCGAAAGATGGTTCAATACCCGAGGCATAGATGTCTCCGTGCTCAGCCTGCCAGAGGTCCAGCTGGGCCTGCAGTGCTTTCTGCGTCTCCTGAGAGGTGATGAATGCCTTGTCACCAGCACGAAGATCCATCTTCAGATAGCGTGCGATGATCTCAAGTTGCTGCTTGAACAATGCGCGCTGATCCTTGGTCAACGCATCGATGGCGGCAGGGTCCATGAGCATGCCGCCGGCGCCGGCGCCACCATCCCCGCCGGATGTGGGTGTAGAAAGGCTGATACCAGCGTGAGCAGCATATTTGTTGGTAACATCATCGAGGTATGCTTTGGCATCGGTTTCGGATCCCAAACGGGAGGCGGGCTCCATGGTCAGGGCAAGCAGCAGCACACCGTCTTGCCTGCCCGATCCCAAACCCCACCTGGTCTCAAGGTACTTTCTGACAGAGGTGATGTTGAAACCTCCAGGCATCTTGGAAGACACCAAGCGAGCAATGAGCGATGAGGACTGTTTGCCCAGCTGACCATTGAAGGTGGCCTGCATTGAGGCACCCAGCTCATCCAGAGGGGTATCTTCCGGTTTCTCTGGAGTCGAACCGAATTCCTTACCCAGGTCTCCAAGAATTTCATTCTGCAAAGTAGACTTTCCTTTCAAGACACAAAATCATCAACACGAGAAAACACAGATAATGGACGGGAATTAGGCGAACTTACCGCCAACAAGATCCTTGATCGCTTTACTCAATGGCACATCTGTGAGGCCCTTCTTCAACTTCTGTGCCACCAGGGTTCTGAGTATATCAACGGCTGTCACAGGAGCATCCTCCACCGCAGCAGCAGGTCCGACATTCTGAGGTGCGGGAGCGGCAGCGGGGACGGCAGCAGCAGCAGCAGCGGGCGCAGCGGGCGCAACCGTGCTTGCGGCCTGTTCAGCAGGAGCCACTGGTTCCTCCTCGACGGGGTCAACATCGTAGTATATCTCCTTGGCGTCCTTGTTGTAGCATAGTATCTGACGCTGGACGGATGTGGCTGCGTCGTATGCATCATACTTGGACGCGAGTGTGCGTCTTGCCATTCCGCCCAGAGTATCCGCCGGACCAATCTCGACAATGCGCTCTGTTCTCTTCTCTGCCAGGATCACATCCTGGGTCTCAATCCATCTGACCGGCGAGGCAAACTGGTAGGCCAGAAGCTCGACCAGCAAAGTGTGAGCAAGCTCCTGCTCGACTTCGGGCCGCATGTTGGAGGAAACGGATGGGTATCAATGCTTGAGAAAATACGAAGGATTAAGGGCGGGAGAAGAGGAGCGGACGCTTTCAGGGACTTTAGCAGAAGTTGATCGAATCCAATCGTCGCTTCGTTATGAGCTCTGGGATAGATAAAGTGGCGCAGACTAAGTAGGTAGAGCGGGAGGAAAGGGAGAATAGAGAGAGGATGGAGAAAAATCGTATTAAAGAAGCAAGAAGGAATTATTACAGAAAGAATTCAATCCTAAAAAAAAATCGAAAAAAAAATCAGTAAACCGATAATAATAATAGCTTTAAACGAAGCAATTGCAGAACAGGGAATCAAATAAAATGGAAGGGTAAGAGAAAACTCACCCCAGCTGGTACCAGAACCGGGGCAATCGCAACACGCGATGAAATAATCTAGGGAAGAAGAGGGGACTGAGGAGTAGGAAGGAAAAGGATGAGCGACTCAGTCTCACACTCTCTCTATCTCATGAATACAGTAGTGTTACAGGACCAGGCGGGCGAGACAGAACAAAAAGCTTTCTCTCCTTCTCTTCTTCGGCCTTTTTTTTTTTTTTTTTTTTTTTCTGCCGGATGGATGGGAGCAGGCCCGCGGTGAGCTGTTGGGGCGGGCGGATCGTTGACAGGGTGGATCGCGGCAACTAAGCAATTGGCACGCGTTGTGCTGCACGGTTGAGTCGCCCCTGGTGCCGTGTTACCTGACCATTTGGGTACGAGTACTCCGTATGAGTATCATTATTGTTACTGCTCCCTTGGGTCTGGTTGATAAAAAGTGTATACAACAAGAATACCCAAAGATGCAGTAATCGATGAGAAAGGGTATCGACTATCAGATCATATCCAGCTCGAGCTCATTTACTACAGATAATGCTGCTACAAAAACTTCCGGATCAAATGGACCAACCCAGCAATGGACCCAGTTCACGCCTTCAAATTGGAACGAGAACCACAATTGAGAGGGAAGTGATTCGTCTGCGGGCAGGTGTATTCTTGTGTATGGTATTGTCGAGATCCGCCGGGTCCAGCCCAACCGTTTGGACCTTTGGGGTGGTTCCGCAGTACACCATACCTGATCGGGACATGTCCCATTCAACCAGCTCACAGGAATTTCCCAAGCAAAAGACACTGCAACGGACGGCCCGCCACTACGATTGTTGATGGAGCAGCAGTTGAGTTGAGTGCCTGCCAATTTCTCAATCCTCTCGTCCGGTCCAACGGTAGCTGCATTTTTTTTTCCCTATCCTCTCCTTCCTGGTGGTCAGCTTTATGCGGTGAATTGTCTCCCAATTGCTCCGTGGTTTCGTCGCCAACTTCATTTCTTTTAATATACCTTTTTTTTTTCCATTTCCTTATCTCGAACCCCCCTCCTCCTCCCCCCCCCTCTTCCTCCTTTGCATTCCTACCTTTTTGGGACGGCGGATAAGCTGGGGATATTCTCTGACCTAATAGACGATTGCTTAGTGGACTCATTGAAATAGGTGTGTTGTGTCATTCTGTTTCTTTATTATCCACCTCAATACATGTTTACCTAGCGAGAGAGGAATGAGAAGAAATTATCTGTTGTGTACTGAAAACTTTCTTCTCAACCTCGTCGATCTGATCCGAAAGGCTCCGATTCACTTGAAGAGATTGACCAAGTAATTTCTAATTTCTCGGGTTGTGAACAGACAAGACCGCTTTGCTCCCCGCTTCCGTGTGTTTCTGTTTCGCTTTTTTGTCTTCTTTCCCCGAGATTAGATACGATACCACGACACAATGTACGGGACATCAACGGGCCCTCAGACGGGCATTAATACCCCTCGCTCTTCGCAGTCGTTGCGACCTCTAATCCTGACCCATGGGTCCCTCGAATTCTCATTCCTCGTGCCGACTTCCCTCCACTTCCACGCCTCGCAATTGAAAGATACCTTCACAGCTTCACTACCTCAGCCGACGGATGAGCTCGCCCAGGACGATGAACCTTCGTCGGTGGCAGAGTTGGTGGCCCGATACATCGGCCACGTTGCTCATGAGGTCGAAGAGGGCGAAGATGATGCGCACGGAACGTACCTGGAAGTTCTGAAACTTGCCCTTAATGAGTTTGAGCGTGCCTTCATGCGTGGCAATGATGTTCATGCTGTAGCAGCAGGTCTTCCTGGTATTACCGCCAAGAAGGTGGTGGTTGTGAAAGCATATTACGCTGGCCGGGCTGCTGCAGGCCGCCCTACCAAGCCATACGATTCAGCCCTGTTCCGTGCCGCAGCTGAAGAGAAAGCGAGCATTTATACGGTCTTCGGTGGCCAGGGAAACATCGAGGAGTACTTTGACGAGCTGAGGGAGATCTACACAACATACCCATCCTTTGTGGAAGACCTCATCTCTTCCTCGGCAGAGCTGCTTCAGTCCCTTTCCCGGGAGCCCGATGCCATCAAGCTTTATCCCAAGGGATTGGATGTCATGCAGTGGTTGCATGACCGTGACTCGCAGCCTGATACCGACTACTTGGTCACTGCGCCTGTGAGTCTGCCGTTGATTGGTTTGGTTCAACTTGCGCACTACATGGTCACTTGCAAGGTTCTGGGAAGACAGCCTGGCGAGGTTCTCGAAAGATTCCGCGGTACGACTGGTCACTCTCAGGGTGTTGTTACTGCGGCAGCAATTGCCTCTGCAACAACTTGGGATTCTTTTGAGAAAGCAGCCAAGGATGCCTTGACAATGCTCTTCTGGATTGGTCTGCGAAGCCAGCAGGCCTACCCTCGTACCTCGATCGCGCCATCTGTCTTGCAAGATTCGGTGGAAAATGGAGAGGGTACCCCGACTCCTATGCTCTCCATTCGAGACCTCCCCAGATCCGCTGTTCAAGAGCACATCGATGCTACCAACCAGCATTTGCCAGAGGATCGCCACATTTCCATCTCGCTCGTCAACAGCGCTCGCAACTTTGTTGTCACCGGACCTCCGCTTTCCCTCTACGGTCTCAACCTGCGCCTGCGTAAGGTCAAGGCCCCTACCGGCTTGGATCAGAATCGCGTGCCTTACACTCAGCGCAAGGTCCGCTTTGTCAACCGATTCCTCCCTATTACCGCGCCATTCCATAGCCAGTACCTGACTTCTGCTTATGACCGCATCCTTGAGGACTTGGAAGATGTACAGATCCCCGCCAAGGCCCTCGCCATCTCGGTTTTCGACACAAAGACCGGTAATGATCTTAGGACTTCGGGCGATGAGAATGTCGTCCCTGCTTTGGTTCGCATGATCACCCATGATGCGGTTAACTGGGAAAAGGCGACAGTCTTCCCCGGAGCCACCCACATCGTTGACTTCGGCCCTGGTGGCATCTCCGGCCTGGGAGTACTCACCAACCGCAACAAGGACGGCACCGGTGTTCGTGTCATCCTTGGTGGTGCCATGGATGGTACTAACGCCGAGGTTGGCTATAAGCCCGAGCTTTTTGATCGCGATGAACACTCCGTGAAGTACGCTGTGGATTGGGTGAAGGAACACGGCCCTCGTCTGGTGAAAACCTCTGTCGGTCAAACCTATGTCGATACCAAGATGAGCCGACTCCTGGGTGTTCCTCCCCTCATGGTTGCCGGTATGACTCCCACAACCGTGCCTTGGGATTTCGTTGCTGCCACCATGAACGCCGGTTATCACATCGAAATTGCCGGTGGAGGTTACTACAATGCCAAGACAATGACTGAAGCCATCAACAAGATTGAGAAGACCATCCCTCCAGGCCGTGGTATCACAGTGAATTTGATCTACGTGAATCCCCGCGCCATGGCCTGGCAGATTCCTTTAATTGGCAAACTGAGAGCCGAGGGTGTGCCTGTTGAGGGTCTGACCATTGGCGCCGGTGTGCCATCAATCGAGGTCGCCAACGAGTACATCGAGACGCTTGGCATCAAGCACATCGCCTTCAAGCCCGGTTCGGTGGATGCCATCCAGCAGGTCATCAACATTGCCAAGGCCAATCCCAAGTTCCCTGTTATTCTTCAGTGGACTGGTGGCCGTGGTGGTGGTCATCACTCGTTTGAGGACTTCCACCAGCCCATTCTGCAAATGTACGGCCGTATCCGGAAATGCGATAATATTGTTCTTGTTGCTGGCAGTGGTTTTGGTGGTGCTGAGGACACTTACCCATACCTCACCGGCACTTGGGCTTCTCGCTTTGGCTATCCCGCCATGCCTTTTGACGGCTGTCTCTTTGGAAGTCGCATGATGATCGCCAAGGAAGCGCATACCTCGAAGAACGCGAAGAAGGCTATCGCCGACGCTCCAGGTCTCGATGACAGTCAGTGGGAGAACACCTATAAGGGCGCTGCCGGTGGTGTCGTCACTGTCCTCTCCGAAATGGGTGAGCCGATTCACAAACTGGCCACGAGAGGTGTCTTGTTTTGGCATGAGATGGACCAGAAGATCTTCAAGCTCGACAAGGCCAAGCGCGTTCCCGAGCTTCAGAAGCAGCGCAATTATATCATCAAGAAGCTGAACGATGATTTCCAGAAGGTTTGGTTCGGTCGCAACGCTGCCGGAGAGACGGTTGACCTTGAAGACATGACCTATGCTGAGGTAGTCCACCGTATGGTCGATCTCATGTATGTCAAACATGAATCCCGCTGGATTGACGACTCTCTCAAGCGGCTGACGGGTGACTTCATTCGTCGCGTTGAAGAGCGTTTCACCACTGCTCAGGGCCAGCCTTCCCTTCTTCAGAGCTATTCTGAACTCAATACTCCTTATCCTGCTATCGACAATATCCTAGCTGCCTATCCCGAAGCTGCCACACAGCTGATCAACGCCCAAGACGTTCAGCACTTCCTTTTGCTGTGCCAGCGCCGTGGACAGAAGCCCGTTCCATTCGTTCCTGCTTTGGATGAAAACTTTGAATACTGGTTCAAGAAGGACTCGCTTTGGCAAAGCGAGGATCTTGAAGCAGTTGTTGGCCAGGATGTTGGCAGGACTTGTATTCTGCAAGGTCCTATGGCCGCCAAGTTCTCGAACGTCATCGATGAGCCCGTCAAGGATATTCTTGACGGCATCCACCAAGGACACATCAAGGGTCTGATCACCGATGTCTACGGTGGCGATGAATCCAGGGTGCCGGTGATTGAATACTTCGGAAGCCAGCTTAGCGAGTCTGATGACGTGCCAGAAATTGACGGTCTTACCATCTCCGAAGATGCCAACAAGATTGGCTACAGGCTGTCCTCCTCTCCGTCAGCTAGCCTGCCTGACCTTGACCGCTGGCTGGGTCTCCTTGCTGGCAAGTCGTACTCTTGGAGGCACGCTCTTTTCCTTGCCGATGTCTTCGTCCAGGGCCATCGCTTCCAGAAGAACCCAATGAAACGCATCGTTGCGCCAACTGGGGGCATGTACGTGGAAGTTGCCCATCCGAACGAGCCTTCCAAGACTGTCATCAGTGTACGCGAACCTTATCAGTCTGGCAAGCTCGTTAAAACTGTTGAAGTGAAGATGAACGAAAAGAACGAGATCAGCCTGACGTTATACGAAGGCAGGACCGCTGAGGGCGGCGTTGTTCCTCTGACCTTCTTGTTCACCTACCATCCCGAGGCCGGATATGCCCCCATCAGGGAGATCATGGATGGTCGCAACGACCGGATCAAGGAGTTCTACTATCGTACCTGGTTCGGCGAACAGGATGTTCCTTTTGACACTCCTACCACAGCTACTTTCAACGGTGGCCGCGAGACAATCACATCCCAGGCCGTTGCTGACTTCGTCCATGCGGTTGGCAACACCGGTGAGGCCTTTGTGGATCGTCCCGGAAAGGAAGTCTTTGCTCCCATGGATTTTGCCATTGTCGTGGGCTGGAAGGCTATTACGAAGCCTATCTTCCCTCGTACCATTGATGGAGACTTGCTGAAATTGGTTCACTTGTCTAACGGCTTCAAGATGGTTCCAGGTGCCCAGCCTCTCAAGGTTGGTGATGTTTTGGACACCACTGCTCAGATCAATGCTGTCATCAACCAGGATTCCGGAAAGATGGTCGAGGTCTGCGGTACCATCAAGAGAGATGGCCAACCCATCATGCACGTAACCAGTCAATTCCTTTACAGAGGAGCGTACACGGACTTCGAGAATACCTTCCAGCGGAAAGAAGAGGTTCCCATGCAAGTTCATCTGGCTTCTACTAGAGATGTCGCTATTCTCCGCTCTAAAGAATGGTTCCGTATGGACGAGCCCGATGTGGAGCTCTTGGGTCAGACCTTGACCTTCCGTCTTCAGAGTTTGATTCGGTTCAAGAACAAGTCAGTGTTCAGCAGCGTCCAGACCATTGGCCAGGTTCTCCTAGAGCTCCCTACGAAGGAGGTCATTCAAGTGGCATCTGTGGACTACGAGGCTGGCACCTCTCACGGTAATCCCGTCATCGATTACCTCCAGCGCAACGGAACTTCGATTGAACAGCCAGTGTACTTCGAGAACCCCATTCCGCTCAGCGGCAAGACTCCCCTTGTTTTGCGTGCTCCGACCTCCAATGAGACCTATGCTCGCGTGTCCGGAGATTACAACCCCATCCACGTCTCCCGCGTATTTTCCAGCTATGCAAATCTCCCTGGCACCATCACTCACGGCATGTACACCAGCGCCGCTGTCCGAAGCTTCGTTGAGACTTGGGCCGCTGAAAACAATATCGGCCGCGTTCGTGGTTTCCACGTTTCACTTGTCGGCATGGTGTTACCCAACGATGTAATCACTGTCAAGCTGCAGCACGTCGGTATGATCGCCGGTCGCAAGATCATCAAGGTCGAAGCTATCAACAAGGAAACCGAGGACAAGGTTCTCCTCGGTGAGGCTGAGGTTGAGCAACCGGTCACCTCCTATGTGTTTACTGGCCAGGGTTCTCAAGAGCAAGGCATGGGTATGGAACTGTACGCTAGCAGCCCCGTTGCCAAGGAAGTCTGGGATCGTGCAGACAAGCATTTTATCGAGAACTACGGTTTCTCTATCACGGACATTGTCAAGAACAACCCCAAGGAACTTACCGTCTACTTCGGTGGTCCTCGTGGTAGGGCCATTCGTCAGAACTACATGTCGATGACCTTCGAGACGGTGAATGCCGATGGCAGTATCAAGTCCGAGAAGATCTTCAAAGACATTGATGAGAACACTACTTCTTACACCTACCGCTCACCTACTGGACTGCTCTCCGCTACTCAGTTCACCCAACCCGCGCTGACCCTGATGGAGAAGGCAAGTTTTGAAGACATGCGTTCCAAGGGTCTTGTTCAGAGAGACAGCAGCTTCGCAGGTCACTCGCTTGGTGAATACTCTGCCCTCGCCGCTCTTGCGGACGTCATGCCCATTGAGAGCTTGGTTTCCGTTGTGTTTTACCGTGGCTTGACCATGCAAGTTGCTGTCGAGCGTGATGAGCAAGGGCGCTCCAACTACTCCATGTGCGCTGTTAACCCCAGCCGCATCTCCAAGACCTTCAACGAGCAAGCCCTTCAATATGTGGTGGAGAACATCTCCGAGCAAACAGGCTGGCTCTTGGAAATCGTCAACTACAACGTCGCAAACATGCAGTACGTTGCTGCTGGTGATGTGAGCGTATTCGTTATTCCTCCCTTCTGCATTTCGCTAACTTTCTCTTCTAGCTCCGTGCCCTGGACTGCCTCACCAACTTGCTCAACTTCCTCAAGGCACAGAACATCGACATTCCCGCTCTCATGCAGAGTATGTCTCTCGAGGATGTCAAGGCCCATCTCGTCAAAATTATCCAAGAATGCATCAAGCAGACCGAGTCCAAGCCCAAGCCTATCAACCTGGAACGTGGCTTCGCCACCATTCCTCTCAAGGGTATCGATGTGCCATTCCACAGCACTTTCCTCCGTTCTGGCGTCAAACCCTTCCGGTCCTTTTTGCTCAAGAAGATCAACAAGACCACCATCGATCCCAGCAAGTTGATCGGCAAGTACATCCCCAACGTCACCGCCAGACCCTTCGAGATTACGAAGGAGTACTTCGAGGATGTGTACAGACTCACCAGCTCCCCCCGTATTGCCAATATCCTGGCCAACTGGGACAAGTACGAGGAAGGAAATGAGAACGCCACGAGTACCGCTGCTTGACTGTTTGATTGTTTGAGTGCTACTGGATAGTGTTTATTAATTATACCAAATCTCTGTGAGCTTTTTTGCTATACCAATTCTCCTTTCTCCCTTCCAGCTTTCAGCTTTGGGCGGTGTTGGCTCATAGTGCATTTTTCGTTGTTTGTCTGTGCGCTTATTGCATTTTCCTGAATGTTGATGAAGTCATGTTTCATATTAGATCTCTATATAGTATGAGTGCAATGGCAGTGACATTTTCACGTCTATCTTGAACACAATTCCATGCGTAACCACTGTTCGAATAATGGAGGAAATACTCTGGTGAGGGACTTGGGTACAGAGCTCTGCGGGGATAGCAACACTCGTCAATAAAATAGATTCCGGTCCTACTGGTGAACGCCTAAGCAGCTACTGTGTGCAGTTCTGTGATGTCAACCATCACTAGAACCAACCACGACTATTAGATAGTAGCTAAGAACAATGTGTGCATTTACTATCATTCAAGCATACTTTTACGCATTAAGGGAACTTGTACGGCCACATTACATCCTTCCCTCTCGGAGAAGTATATGAAAATGAGATCTCATAGGCTTCGTCCGTAAACAATTTCAATCTAGTTACTCTAGATACAAAGATGAACTCGGTTGTTAGTAATCAATAACATATATTTGGACCCAAGACCACTGAGCAAGCCAATGAATTACTGTGTTATCAAGGAAGACTTATTCAGTTCTCCTTCAGCACTCCTGGCCGTAGCAACCTATCCTCCTTCCCGTACACACCAACATCTTTGACGATTGCGATGAATTTTCGATGATTTTCTTTGGATTCTCCGATACGGGGACGGAAAATTCTGAGCAAATCGCTGCTAAGGATACCAGATGGAGGAATGGCAGCATGAATTTCGGCTGGAGTGGGAAATGTCTGAGGACCCGAAGGTACAGGGGTCGAGACTCGAACTTGGCCTGTGAAGTACAAATTATTATCCCGTTTTTCAGAATCAAGATGGCGCTATTGATGATGTTGGAAAGGCAAAGATACTTACCCTTGAATGATGCGCCGCCCTCTGGACTACTGGCACGGCTTCCTGTGAATCCTTTGCTTCCAAGAGGTGCTGGACTGTTTGCCCGCGAGCCCTGCGGTGTACCCCCTTGAGAAGAGATTGCAGGAGGGTTAAGCTTCAATTTCTTCGTCTTCCCGCTTTCGCTCATCTCGCCCGCAGACCCAGCACCTCCGTCAACATCGCTGGTAGAGCCTGCTCCACCACTAAGCACATTTCGAACGCGCTTCTTGCCAAGCTACACAGCATTAATATCCACAATATTTCAAGGAACAGCTTGGCTACTTACAGGGACCGAGGTCGCTGCAGATGGAGACATTGGACGCGAACCTGGTTGGGGAGTAGGTTGGGAAGATGGATGCTTGCTCTTAGCCTTCTTTCGAGATGTATCTGTTCCACTCGCATCCGAACCGTTTGGCGAATTCAGTCGTTTCCGAGCCGCGGGCGCAGGTGCCTTCTTTATGGGGTCTGTATGCTTCGGACGCCCAGATGGTGTGTTACTGCCCTTGGACGAGGGAACTGACTCCTTTTTGTTCTTCTCTTCCTCAGCCTTCCGCTCCTCTTCCTTTATACGTTCAGCCTCACTGTCTTCGGAGCTCTGCATAACAAAAAAAAATTGGATCGGTAATTAGCAAAGACAACGCCAACATGATATGTAGACATCGAGAAGGTGCATACCTCTTCATCCGAGTAAGGATTAAAATCCGAACCACTGCTGTAATCGAAGTTCTTCTCTCTCTTTTGAAGAGCTTTTCGCACTTTTTTACCCAGGACGCGCCGGGCTTCCTTTTCCCTTTTCTCCCTCAGCTCCTCTTCCTCGTAATCTTTCTCTTCCTTCAGGTTGAAAACATTCGCTTTCAACTGATCTTGTTTGATTCTCTTCTCAGCTGCCTTTGCATCTTCATCGTCGTTAAAAAGATCATCATGCTCTTCATCATCTGCAAATCTATCCTCCTCGAAATCCATGTCATCGCCTTCCAGGCCTTCACCGCCACCCGGTGTGCCCGCCTTACCAGCATAGACTTTGCGCTGCTTCGCAAACTTCTCCAACTCTTTTTGTTGCGCAAGTTCTTGTTGTTTTTCCATGAACCATCGTGGATCCTTGATCTTCTTCGACATGAACTTCTCTGCTTCCTCGATCGTAAGAGCCTTGAATTGGTTCTTGGCACTGAACTTGTACCATTTCTCAACTGGTATCATTCTCATTTTACCAGTATTCTCGAGAACAAAGACTGCATGTGTTTCCGACAAAGCGGCTTCATAGTTTCCCACCCATATGTTCTTGTTGTCGAAATCTTCCAAATGCCAAGGCAGAGCTTCTTCGTATTTTATGCGCGTTCTGGCGATTTCCTCCGGCGTCATATCCGTTTTTGAGACCTGCTGAGTCTTTTGTTTGGGGGCATTAGCCCGCTTTGGCGGCGCACCGACGGAAGGGGCTATCTGGGCCAGGTTCTCCGCACGTTCTTTCTCACGCGCAGCCTTCCTGGCTTCAAGCTCTTCGCGTTCCGCATCGTCCATAAGGTTATTAGATTCAGAACCGAGTTTTTGATTTCCGTGGCCCTTTTCCGGGTCTATTCCCTGGGGTCTCGCCCGCGGATCTCGGCGTTGAAGCCGGACGGGTCGAGTAAACTGAGATTCATCCCGAGGGTCCACAGGCCTCTTGGACGCAAATCTAGCAATATGATGCTTCAAGCCCTCACGCAATGCTCGCTTGGTCGTTACCAGAGGATAATCCACGTATGTCTCTGAAAGTAGAGGACCGCTAAACCCATTCACTGTCATGTCATCTCTCGTCAAGGCGGGCTTTAGATGAGTACTTGGTTGTGCATTCGATGAAATGTGCCGGTTTGGCAACCCTCTTGTAGGGGCTCCATTTGCTGGCGTATTGCCTGAAGGTCTTGTCGCAGGCTTGCGCTTGGGTCGCACCAGAGGATCTGCAGCTTTCGGACGGCGGATTTTCATGGGCGCTGCTCCATTTTGCCCTGCTGTTGGAGTCCGGACAACGGGGTTATTCGTAGAGGAATTCATTGTATCTGAGAGAAATCTGAATTTTATGGGTCAAAAGAGCGAGTCTAGAATGGTACAGCCACAGGGAGCAAGAGATGCATGAGTATGCTGTCACACGGAGCTATTGTGTGGGAAGGGGATGTGCGATGGGAGAGAGCGATAGTAAAAGACAACAGGAAATAATTTTCTGAAGAGCTGAGACCCGTGTGAGTTCAAACTCTGCTTCGCGCAAGGTAAGTGAATCGTTTCCTTTGTCTGAAGTGTTGAGACATGCAGGCAATGATGGTTATCTTAGGTAAGCAGGATTAAAGTGGTTTCCCGCAAGGGCCACTAGAACATAAGTAAAACCATTCACTAGGATTACGATTTGTGAGTCCACATAATTCATACTGAATGTTTCGGTCTCTGAAATATTTGAGCATTAGAACTGAGCCATCTCATGACCGTCTCCGTCTATCTACATTTTATATTTCAAAAGGGGAACTCCCAAGCTCAAAGGGACTTCAAATCGGAGGGACTTTAGAAAAGTTCTACAACTTTTTGGTCATCTTCCTGGTCCTGCTGCATGCCTGCTTGAGCCTGGGCTTGGGCCTCCATCGGAGCTTTCGTTTCTGCCGATTCCTCACCTTCCTCCTCTCGCATCAAAACCTGGACCAGTCGATCGCAAGCCTCGCGAACGTCTTCATCATGGACATGGAGATGGCATTCTCGGATGATCGGGTACACCTTAATAGCCCTCATTTTATCCCGCCCTTCGCGGGTTGTGGTTAGCAACATCAGCGTTTCCAGATGTGTCAAGATGATGGTGTTGTCGCTGTCCCTCTTCTTATCAGGCGGTAGCAACTGGAGATCCGACAGCATATCTGCCGAGTCCTCTAATGAGAATTCCTCGGGTCCCGTGATCGGTAATAGTATATAAGGCAAGAGGTTTGCTTCCTCTTCGGAGAAAAGCATAGGATGCGAAGAAATGTCGAAGGCAACATTTTTTATAGTTGAAGCGACGCCCTTTCTCCGAATGTCGCTGTTATGCTCCGTGAAAACGGTTAGTTTCGTCACGGGAACAACGGAATCGTAGTCTTGTCTCGAAAGGAAATATCGTCGTCCTTCCTCAGACTTCGAGAGGTCTGCGAAGAGGTATGATAGATAATCGAAATTGGCATGTTTGTTTAGTGCCCCCTCTGCGCCTTTCACAAAACAATCCATCAACTGATCGATGGCATTGGCGGAGGTCGACACGAGCTCTGGAACTTTGCGCTTAAGTGTCAGAATTCTCTTTGTCTTGTCGGATTTCGCCAGATTGGCAAGAAGCATTGAGAACTCATCAGCGTTCGGTTCCTTAGGATTCTACAAAGAGAAGTCAGGCCCAGTACAAGAATTTCCACAAAGGGAATAAGAATAGATCTGCTCTTCTCGTATGCTTACCGTTAATTTAGTGAGAATGGATTCCAAAAATGCATCGTCATCGGCAAGACAATCTAGAACCTCCTCATCGGCCGACAGGTTGATAAGCATCGTCAACGCATTTTTGGCAATTGGCTGCTCAGCAGACGCAGTAATTGTTCATTAGTCAAATGTCATGCGGGTCAATCGACGAAGCTGATCGGGCGCCAAACTAACAGTGTAATCGCGAACTAGAAGTTTTAAATCTCGTACTGGCAGGAGCTGCTGACGTTTGAACAGGCTTGGTTGAGCAGTTGAGAAGCCCACGAGATTCTCGCATGCTACAAGAGGGACGAAACGTCAATGCCACCGTCTAGAATGGTCTCGCAGGATAGTCGATATTACCGATTTGCCTAATCTGTGTGTTCCCATGGTGGAGGAACTCAACGAGCTGTAATTATTGACACAATCAGCTTACATACCAGGGTGACCCGCGGAATCTTTAGCGTTGGACTTCTTACCTCCTCCAATTCTGTCGGCATTTTGAACACAAATATAGATAACGGCGCTGTGACAAAAAGGTAAGAAGACCGTGCAAGATAGTAGCTTTGTAACGAGTACCAAAAGTGTCTTATCCGGATGATCCAGAGTTCTTCTTTTTTTTTCCCCTTTCATTTATAGCGGGGCTGCAGGCATTTTACATACAGTGGGGTTCATAAGTATTTAACGCTCAAAAAGACGCTAAAAAGACGCTAGTTTCACCGCCCATAATACTGTCAGGCAAAACAACGCGAACGCGCTTGGCTTCAAAAATTTCACTTCTCTATATATTTTCTATGGCTAGAAATGGCTAGGAATAAGGAATTAACCCCTACTCTGCGAGCTCGCATATGCGAACTTCACTCAATTGGATGGGGTTGATCGTCGGTATACTAAATATTGAGCGATTTGAATTTCGGGATGTCTGACTAGTGGATTTAGTACTAAATAGGAAAGCGGTGAAGCTAGCGTCTTTTTACGTGTTAAATACTTATGAACCCCCACTGTAACCCCTCATGGGAAAATTTCTAGGTGGGGAAAGCATTTTCGACGTCACCAACGGAACTGCAGATTCGGAACGCTACCAACTGAGATTACATACTGTCTCAAGATATACATTCAATCTTTTCGTGTGTATATATATTGAAGTTGGCAGCTTAAACTGGAGTCAATAAACAATTCTGTCCTACTACTCATAACTTTCCCAAGATTCTCAACGTTCAGCAAATCAAAGTTTTACATGCTGCTGCGTGGATTCTCTGCCTCCAACAGTTCGTCCGAGAGATGTCAGGGCTGTCCCCACAAAAAGTCGCCTTATTTAGAGGTCCGTCGGTCAAATTACTTAGCTGACATACACCCCAGGTCCCCTGACTCCCCTTCGGGTGTTTCAGTGGTTCTACCGTCCTAGTGATTTTAGAAATCCCAGAGCCGTCAATTTGTTCATCGCTGTCAATATCAGACCAGGAATCTCTACGCCAGCACACTGCAAATTGAAGAAATCGACATTATCTGATCTTGGTTGATCGTCAGATAGTTAGTCTTTCACGAATTGACCGAATTCTTAGAGACATCATGGCCGCAGACAATGCACCTAATCTAAACGAGATCCATGACTTCCTAATTACTTTGGCTTTCGAGGCTGGGGAAATCATCACCAGTGCCCTCCCGGCCATTAATGGTACTGGCTCGAAGAAGAATAGTTGGTCTAACCCTTGGAATAGTGATGATGAGCAAGGAATAGACTGACCATTTTTTACTACTTCATACCAGGTGCGGATCTTGTCACAGAATATGACCGTGCTGTGGAGAAGATGGTCTCCTCGGCTTTGAGCGAAAAGTATCCATGTTACAAGTACGGTCCTTTTCTGCCCAGTGTCTTCCGATTAACATATGAGAGACACTCTACCCGCTGTGAATCTAGACTGATCATGTTTCTCAAGTCAGATTCCATGGGGAAGAAACATACGACCCAGCTCGTCCACTGACAGATGAACCCACATTCATTGTTGATCCGATTGATGGGACAACGAACTTTGTGCATGGGTTTCCTTGCGCCTGTATTTCCCTGGGTTTTGCAATTCGTCGAAAACCCGTAGTCGGTGTGGTTTTCAATCCATTCAACCAGACTCTCTATTCTGCCATTCGCGGTCAGGGTGCCTATCTGAATCGCAAGACAAAACTACCATTGAGGGGCGCAGATATCGAGCCGTTGCGTGGTCTGGACAATGCCCTCATTGGGGTTGAATGGGGCTCGGATCGCCATGGTAACAACTTCGAGACGAAGGTTCGCACGTTCGAACAGCTTGGCAAAGCGAAGACCGAGGGTGGTGCGATGGTTCATTCAATGCGTAGTATGGGATCCGCTGCACTCAATCTTTGCGCTGTTGCCGATGGTACACTTGACCTCTATTGGGAAGGCGGGTGTTGGGAGTGGGATGTCTGTGCTGGTTGGGTGATCCTGACCGAAGCTGGAGGCATTGTCGTGGATGGGAACCCCGGAAGCTGGGAACCAAGCCTTGATGGACGTACATACCTGGCAATTAGAGCTTCCCCAGATGGAGTGGGCCAGAAGGAGATAGTGGAAGAGTTCTGGTGTCACATTCGAGGTCGACTTGAGTACTAATACTTCCAATCACAAGCAAGAAGGAGAAGAAAAGGGTAGATTTGGTACGGCTATCCCAACTATCTAGGTCATTTGAAATACCTGATTCCATGTTGAAAGCAAAACGCTCGTCCTAGCTTCCATAGATGATAGTGCCAGTTTGCTTTTTTCAACTTGCAAGAAGGGGAGAAATAGACAAAAGAGACCCGCAAGCTGATATCTAATCTCGTCTGGTTGTTGCAGCTGCTTAAAGTTCTCGGATGTGCTATATAGTGGGCACCCGAGGACGGTATTCAATGACAATCGTACCCCTTGACTCTATCGTGACTTTGGTATCGGCCTGCACAAATTCGCAGCCTAAGTATTGCTGAAATTAATATCATGACACTGTGCATCCTCTATATTATCACTCAACTACTCTGTTTTCCACTGCAGTCCTCTTAGGGGGGGGGGATGTACTTCTTTTTAGGCGGCTGTTAACTACACAACAGCGCTAAGAGTAGTCTCGAGACTAGAGATGGAGAAGAGGTTGTTATAGTTTTAGAAGAAAAGATATCTTCAGAAGATATGAGGATCAGTTGAAAAGTATGGAGGTGAAGATGGTGATGAGATGAGATGTGGAACTTCAGAGTAACACAGCACATAGATGCCTATTTCAATCATCCATGGTTGGAGACGTTGCCTACCACGGCCAACTAGTACAGCAGGGCGGACCACATGACCCTGCATTTTCAATCATGTGGTTAAAACTCTCTTAACTGGAGAAGTCTTCCATATGCATGAGTTAAAAATCCGCTACTCCGCTGTCGACTAAATTCTATGTGACCATCCATAACTCTAATCATTCCGGTCGGCACGATTATTACTGTCAAGGAATCATTATATATAATGGAATTGAATTTTGGGACCAAAATGTCACAGTTATAAAAAATTATTTTTCATCAACACGGAGCGCCCAGCCGTCTTGGATAACACGTTGGCCTGCGTTGGCTTACCAGGCAATAGATGGTGTTGGACAGCGAACCAGGGCGATCGACCGAATAATACTAAAGTGATTTGCGCAACACATGCGCACACTACCAGCCCTCAATTTGACATATTCAAAGCCACCAGCACATGATGTGTCCTCGGCATACCATTTTCAAAATCCATCTGCCAAAGTGTCATTCATGCTTATTGACCTTGAGGCGTGCGCTGACTATGTGCTACGAGTATAGGTATTCAGTCTGCTTATTGTCTCGCCGACTTTTTTCTACAGTAGCTAACTAAACGCAAACTACATGAGAAACGACAGTTTCGCGCCTTTCTGTTAATCCGGCGTTCTCTTACTATGGCACCTATCAGCAGGTCATCAATCCAGGGCTCGTCTCAACAGCCCAAGATCTCTAGCTCACGACATCGGGACGTAACCGAAGCTCGAGCTGTTGGGTTCCGAAAAAGGACTCGAGCGAGAACCCAAAATAGATCAACTGAGTTCGAAGCCAGCTCGGATCCAGAAAGCCGAAGCCGAAATGTCGAGCCTACCATTCCAAGGCCGCCGAGGATTAAACGGAGTCAATCCGTTGCTGATAAACACCCGTGTCACAGAGAGAGAACAATGGTCTCTAGGACACCTGCCGAAACCAACATGAGGAAGGTATCGGTACGAAAAGGCTGCCCAGCAAGTGGAATTGCTAGAGAGCATCTAAGGGTTGAGGAAAAGGGGATGGTTGACCCTCAAGGGTAAGCTGCAATAGCACAATCAAAAGCTTCACTATGAGCATGAGCTCACCGCTTCATAGGGTTTCGTCTGCATTGTCAAAAGAAGTACGCAACACACCTAGAGAGAGTTTCAGGCCTGTGGTGGGAGTTGCAACTGTCCCCTCTACAACAGAGGCTCGTAAAGCCGCAGCCGCAAGGAAGGCTAAGCGTCAGCAAGTCGGCTTCTTTTCAATATTTAAAGTTTCTCCAGATCGCCATCCAGAAAAGAAGTAAGTTATTCGCCCGGTGAATATAGTTGAATACCACGTAACATTACTTGCAGAATAACATGCATCACATGCTTAGCAGAAGATGTCTTAATAAGCAAATCGGCCAAACTCGCTTGTTCCCACAGGATGTGCCATGCATGTCTGAAGCGCATATTTACCCTTTCCATAAAAGATCCACAGCATATGCCACCCCGATGCTGCACTTCGGATCACATACCATTGAGGCACGCCGACAAGCTTTTTGATGATAAATTCAAGGCCAAATGGAACAGGAAGTACCAAGAGTATACGACAAAGAATAGGGTGTATTGTCCTGCGAAAGGCTGTGGGGAATGGATTAAGCCCAGCCAGATCTTTCTAGATACTAGTGGTGGTGTCAATGGAGGTCGCAAGTTCGGCAAATGCAGTCGTTGCAAAACAAAGGTCTGTTGTACCTGCAATGGAAAATGGCACTCTAAGAAAGAATGTCCCAAGGATGAAGACGCCCACCGGTTTGTGGAAATGGCAAAAGACGCAGGGTGGCAACGCTGCTACAACTGCTCTGCCATGATCGAACTCAAAGAAGGCTGCAACCACATGACATGTCGCTGCACGGCCGAGTTCTGCATGCTTTGCGGGTCGAAATGGAAATCATGCGATTGCCCATGGTTCAACTATAATAACACTAGGGAGGGCGACAGGTTGAATCATATGAACATCCCTCATCCACTGCCTCTACCTGTTAATGAGGGTCGACCACTGAGAAGTCCCGTCCGCTATCAGGAAGAACTTGACAGAAGGAGAGAACAAGAAAGACAGGATGAAGTTCTGGCCCGGCGACTGCAACTGCTCGATATTCATAACACCGGTGACACCAATGCTGACCAACCGCCAGGTGTAGGCAATGCGATGGCCCACTTTCTGACCTTCTGGCAGCCACTTGAGCTTGCCAACACCAATGACACCCATGCTGGAGTGCACTCGTACGCTGTCAATATTGCGGGAGAGGATACCACTCATATGCTTCCTCCAAATGGTGATTCCGGACGGCGGAACGAAAGAACCGATGGAGGAACACGATATAGACAAGAGAACACGTACCTAGAATCGATGAACCATCCACAGCCTGAGATGCAAATTCATGGGTATTCTCCTGTGGATTTGCCGGGCCGAAGACAGACCTCGAGGACTAACAGGATTCAAAGATGGAGAGAGCATGTTCATCCTTATGAGAATGAGAAAGCACAAGATCCGAGGTAGCTACACGTTCGACGAGCCTTGACGAGCCACTTTAAACCCCGCAAAAACCGTTTTCCTCATTTCGCTATTCCATCAGTGTACTTCTTTCTACAGTAACACTATAGTAGCAGACCCTCCTCTCCTCCTGCCCGCCTTCCCCGGTCCGAAAGAACTACAGAAGAGCAGTAGAGGACTAAGATACGATACATGGTTCTATCATTTCCAGCAATATATAGGCCCGTGATTTATATAGATCAATCTCTGTATTAGAATAGAGGCAAGCGGTATACACAGACAGTGGGTAGTATTACTATCAATGTTATCATCAAAAGACGCTCGAGCCTCCCACTGCAGTTCTTTCAGGACGAGGGGTTCTAATAGCATTACACTGATCTTAAGGTTAAACACTACCGGATTAGGTTCGTAATGCCATGCCAATCATACTAGCTATTGTCTCCGATGGTCTACGAATAGTTGGATAAGGATTGATAATGTCAAGACTCCTAACCTTATTTCTACAATCTAAATTATACATGTTGTTATATCCTCAAGCGATCGATTAGTATTTACAAACCAATGTGAACGAAATTGTGCCGACGCACCTAATCGAAGGTGACTCAATGCAGACTGTCATTCATGCTCGACCTCAGATTGAGAGTTGAGTTCCACTGGGCCCCTCACAGAGAAACTAGCCATATATTGGTCTCATATGCCTCCCTCCAGCTGAATTCTAATCAATCATTATCATCATCGTCATTATCGTCAAAGTAGCGATCGCTCCATTTAGCTGAATCATGTCTCGAGACACCTGAGCAACAGCTCATTTGCCCATCAATGCTTTCCGAAGGGGTTCGAGACCTGTTCTCTGCCCTGAGCATAGATGGCTGCATCGAAAACATGTGGGGAAGGTTAGCAGGGACAGCTGCTGTGTTGTCAAAACACCCTTTTGGGTCTTCTCGACTCCTCTGCGAAATCTCTGAAGACGGCTCTTCCATTGGAGGATCGGTCTGTCCTTCAACCTCGTTGCCTGAAACTGTAGTTGGAACATAAGGTGGTTCAGCTCTCTCTACACTTTGCTCCCGTGTGTCATCAGAATGAGCCGTAGAAGTATAGCCGAAGTGAGTGTCCACAAGATGCTTTACCACTGGCCAGCCATAAGCGTTTGTGAACATTCGTCGCACAATGATATTGTTGTGCGCATCGGGTTCGAGACGAACGAGCACTTTGCGCCATGACAAATCTCGATGGTACGCCCTCGCGATTTTCTCCTCGACCCTAAGCCCACTCTCCGGTTCCTTCCAACTTTGATTAGACAAGTTGTCATGTCCGGTTGGTGAGGCCAATCCGTGTTTCGTATCTTTACTATGCATTGAACCGAACGCCAGGGTGCGTCGCTTGACAGGCAACGGAGGAGGTATATCCTCTGGATGGTAGATACGATCATGAAAGATAGTCCTAGGTCGGGAAGATGGGTCAAGGATAAACTCGGTTGGTGGCAACGGAGGCATAAGAAGATCCCCAGCGGATTCGAAGAATGTAGTCTTCGGGGGTGTATTGAGCCCGGCACCTTCATTGACAGAACCGACAAGGCCAAGAGTTGGGAATTTGGGGTTAGCAGGTGACATCTCTTCGACCGAGGTATTTGATGCGCTAAGAGTTTGGCTTCGCTTGTAAATTTTGGCATGTTTGTGACTTGAAGTATGTTTAACTTCTTTTGGCCGGAAAATGGAAAAGATGCTGCTCAATGGACCCAGTGAAAAGAGCGGTGTTGAGGTCTCTTGCGACCTAGTTTCCGCCACATTTCGGAGCTGTGACTGGTCAGGCTGTTTGCAAAATTGTCCCGGAGTCGGCGAAAGAGGTATATCACTGGGAGAATCGTCGCCAACAAGACCAGTTCGCAGCGAGGAAACCTCAAGTGAAGACCCAATTGTCTTAATGCCTTCGCCATCATTGCTCGCATCACCAAAAGCCAACTCATCAGCAGGACGAGGAGTCCGTGGAGACTTCGAGTTGGCTCCGGTCAATTCTGCCCAGCCCCATTCGGCCATTGTACCAACTAAACCATTATCACGCCTTGCCTTTTCGACTCGATCGAGCCCTCTCCAGTCGAGGAAGAGTAGACACGAAGTCCGCAGAGGAACAATCCCATCATTAACGACATTGGAGTAGACAGTCCGGTGCCGGAATTTGAGAAGTACCTCATGGGCGGGTCCGCTGGGGAGAATCCTCAGTAACGGCTTGGATCCAGGACCTGACGGTCCCTGTGTCTTTGGAGATTCGCCGCCCTTGCCGCCAATCATGACTCCCCAGCCACTTCTCACTTTAGGCGCGGTCCAGCTGAGACCTAAATCCTGGCCAGTCCGCCCAACGAGCCCGAAATCTAAGGCGAAGCGAACATAGATGGGATTTTCGTTGCTAAGACCAAGAAATGGCGTTGCCAAAGCTATGAAGTTCACTGGTTTGATCCGATCAAAGAACTCGGGAGAGTATTTATGAATATATGCGATGGCATAAGTCTGAATGAGACCACCAAGAGAATGCCCAACAAAGCTGATGCTGCTAACTCTGTAAGTCTGATGCTCAATGTTGGTCCTATTTCCGTCGGTGTCAAGTACTGTTGAATGGGGAGCATTCACAACGGGCTCCGTCCCCCCTTTCAGGCCGGTAAAGGATTTAGAAAATGACTTCCCTTTCGACGTTTTGGGTGGTAAATATGGTTGGTCTGGGTATGTCATTAGCAAGACATATTTTGCGAGCCGCTTGCCGAGATACTGTATTCCCCGTTCCGTGCGAACTGCATTCCCCGGGAAACCCCTTACTACGACTTGTTCGTCTTCGTCTTCGTCTTCGTCCTCGTCATCATCATCATCATCATCATCATCACCACCACCACCACCATTATCGTTCATTTCATCGGAGGACCATAACCTGGCGAGCCAAGACTTCATATCAGATCTGACTGTATTGTAAGGGGAAGAGAATTCCGAATATAGGGAATGAGAATGTACACACTACTTACCCGTTGAGAGAGTGAGAAGCATCCATACTTCGGCCTGCTCGACGTTGACGTCTTTTGGCTTTGGCCTGTTCACTGGCTTTTCGAGCAGCTGTGTCAATGCTCTCTTTCAAATAGAGCATATCTGCCCCGAGGTTGCTATGCAGACCATGGGTCAAGATCACAAGGTGAATTTTCTTCTTTCTTTTTGTCTTTGGTTGCGATGAAGTATCGCTCGGTTGGCTGGCCTCTTCTGTATCTTTCACGTGGGTTCCTGCAGAATCTGAGCGGACACTGATTCCACCGCCGTAGTTCCCTGTCTCCTCACCCGATGGAAGAGGCGGGGTATTCCAGAGGCTGGTTGTGTCATCCACAGCCAATGTAATCGACCTAGAGTAGACACCTTTGCTAGCGAGAGCCCTTACGCCCTTTATTTGGGATGACCAGTGATCGTGCACTTGAGCTGGAGGAGGCAGCCCATTACTCGATACGCCGACAACGGAGCCAATATCTATGGAAGTTTCATCGCGACCGACTAGAAGTTCGAAATGCACAGTTGCCGTGGTTGAGAATATCACTTGGGATACAATCTCGATGATCCAAGTCACGCTTTGACCGCCTCCACCCTCAACTTGGTCGGTCGACGAAGGTTGCTGCGGCAGCTGACGAAGATTCTCAGGGATAGTGATGGCCGCATCCCAACTTCCCCCTGCCTTGACATATGGCTCGAATTGTGGAATCCCTTCGGTTTTATCTTGGTCATACTTGACGTTTGGATCGAATGTTGAGGGATAGCAGGCAGCGTAGAGAGTGTAAGGACCGTGAAGGTATGCAGCGCGCAGAGGAGTCGCGGATGTGTTTTTGACCTTAACGTATAACTTCCCCGGAGTCGGGAGGATAGGATCCGACGATGGCGTATACGTCAAAGTATACCTGTTTCAAACTAGAACGAGTTACTACCAGACACAGGGAGATGGTATGAGTGTTCGGGTTTTAGAATGTCTATGATCATGATTCGCAAAAGACACATGAGCCAGGAGCACTAGGGAAAGTGATGCGAAATTACAGACCTGACTGCCTCGCCGACTCGAACACTGCCCGCCTGATAGATCAACAACATCTCAGCGGCTCGTCGCGCATCCGCAAAATCTGCACGCCACCCAGTAAGTGAATGGAATCTCGGAGAGTTCTCGCCGTTGGAGAGGTTCAATCCCCGGTCTGGTCTTTGAGAAGTGATATAGGTACGCGGAGTTATCAGCATTGAATCTAGGCGTACTCGTCCCCATCTAGGGAGATGGTCTAGCCGATCTTCTTCTAAAGGCCCACTTTTAAAAACCACCCAAGGAGTACGGAGTAAGCGCACGTCGTTTTGCGGCACGGAATAGGGTCAATAATAATATAGGTTTTGACGAGGATCGGCAGGAACTGAACTGAAGAGGAACAGCATAAAGGGTTGCTGTTGTTTGGATTAATAATATGCAATGCGGAGATTCGTTGTCTAATCTGTAGTCGATTACTCCTCTCAGCACCCCCGTAGTAAAAGTTCGTTCATCTCGGTCCCCATGTGCATTAATTGTGCTCGACGTCTACAGCATCCGGTGGTTCCTCCGAATATGTGTACTCTCTTTCATTGCGTAACGGTCCACATCCCCCTAGCGGTCCGCAGAAAATGTAAGGCCCAGTGGTGGCCTGGCGGCCCAACAGGTGGTTACAGGTCAGTAGGGGTGTAAAATTTAGTGGCGCGAGGGTAAACCGCGAAGACCATGAAACCCACCCTAAAAATTTTTCAACCCAACCCACCCATTACGAAGTCCTTACCATAATTACTACTACTTCCTTATAATTATAATTAATTATAAGTAGTTACCAACCATTTATTAAGTAATTAAATTTTTTAATTTTAAAATATATAAAAAAATTTCTATTTTTTAATTACTTTCTAATCAGTTTCTAACTGCTTCATAACTATTTAAATTGTGATGATCGTGCCAGCTCTAGAAAAGTGCATTTTCACTAGGAAACTAGTATGAAGAAGAAAAGGAAGAAAACATGATCGGGCCATGCAGATGGGGAAGCCTTATAGGCCTCGTGCGGCAGAATAGCATCTCCATGTAGGGCGGTGAAATGCAAACGAATCAAACAGCGGTGTGCACGTAGGCGGTCTGTCTCATCGGAACCACGGTAACCATGTGGAGGGCGACTGGTGTTCGCACCTCCGAGACATAGCAAACGGCGCAAACAGGGGTGTTGGGGAGCTGCCTCAGGCCGCTGCGGGCCTGGTCGTCACATAAATAATTACTTATTATAATATATTATATATTATAATCTATCTTATTATTTTTAAGAAAATTTATAATATTATATTTTAAATATTTATTAATCAATTTCTAACTGCTTCTTAACTACTTAAAATAATTATATATATATATATATTATTTATTATTTTTAAGGAAATTTATAGTATTATATCTTAATTACTTAATAAGTACTTATTAAGTACTTACTAATCACTTATTAAGTAATTAGTATTTTTAATTTTAAAAATATAAGGGAAGAAAGAATTTTTATAGAGTAATTTAGTAATTTAATTTCAGTAACTTATAAGTTATTTTAAGGTCGCGCGAGAGTATCGGTCTTGGCATCACGTGTTTTGGGGGTGACCCTCACATGAGCTCTGCGGGTAGCTCGCGTGAGCTGCGTACACGCCCAACAGGGCCAGTTTCCTCACGTGTGCGCTTATTAAGCATGCACGTGACCCATAAGTATCTCCTATAATCAGTCTCCAGCCTAGATCACGGTCCCTTTAAGAGGGATTAGGTAGCGATTAGTTCTATACTACCTACTATAGGCCCTTTTATTAAATAAGAAACCGCATGTCACGGGCTAAACCCTTGAGCTACTAAGCAGCTACTTACAAAGAGGATTCGTTGAGGAGAGGAAGTCGGTGCAGGCAAGCGAGGTGCGATATGCTGACTCGCCTGCCTAATTAGGACTAGCTTGACGAGGGTAGAGCCCGAGTCACGTGACCAGGCCCAACCTGTTACACCGCATACTACCTATCTTATAAATATTATATATATATAGTTAGGCCTCGGCAGACCCTGAGGGTGACCCTCAACGGGTGACCCTCCACCCTCAATTTTGCGGGTGGAGGGTCCGGACCTCTCACCCTCCGGGCGGGTCTGCCCTGGGTGTCACCCGCGGGTACACAAACAGGACAAACATAGAAAGCTCGTGACTTGCATAATTTATGTAGTTCGAGGCTGTATTTTTTAAGTATTTGGTTTACATACTAGGCATCCAAGGACAAATTCAGGGATGTGATTAGATTCAAAAACTGTATTTCAAGCTACAACTGTTTATATAGCTATGCAGCCTATGCTCAACTAGCCTCGT
>JAPDKU010000113.1:0-69953 GCA_027569715.1 Hamigera avellanea
CCCCGTGCAGGGCGGATCAAAGATTTATAGAACCGCCCCGCGGATCGAAGGATTAGATCCGGATCCGCCCCAAAGGCGGATCGGGGCGGATCCGGATACAGATCAGGACGGATCATTTCGAGGTCTAGGTCAGTCACAGTGAGGTCGAGTAGAGATCACCAAGTGAGTCCCCTACTTGTAGGATGGGTTGTCTTAGAGTTGAACTGTGAAGAGCAAAGTGCAATTTGGTATCCAAGTAACAATGGGTAGATTGATCGCGAAGAACTAAAAGATCAATTAGATACTGGTGTGGTAATGAGTGTCCTTATATATCCTTCCCCTTGTATACCATGCAATATACCCCCCATGGTCCTTCAGAGGGTATATGCACGTGACCTTGATGAGGCTGTCTCTGGCATTGTTCATGTCATATGGTCAAGGTAAGTGTTGGTCCTTCAGTTCTGCCTCCCCCATCCGCCTGCGCTAGCGTCGCACAGAGGGGTTCGTAACATATAGATCTAGAGGTGGAGGTGATAGAGTTGTTGGTAGAAGCAATTCTACTTTATATTATTTATCTATTTAGCTTTAAAATACCGCGTTTTTTACCTAATTTAGATTAGCTATAGTAATTATATAGAGAATGCATACTAACTAAGTGTTTCTGCTAAAAATAACGCGAATTTTGATGTATTTGCGTTGAATAATGGTTAGCCGCGTTCCATTAAGGGGTCGCGTTCCACTAGTGCATCCTCGACACTACTGTTTGTAGATCGAGATTCTTAGAACGAGAATGGGGCGATCCGTTGTGGAGAAAAGGGGTGACGGCCAAAGAGTCGCCGTGTGATACATCACATTTCTATCGATGTTCGGACCCTTTTTTTTTTTTGGGGCAATCGGATTTATGGAGTACAAAGTCTGGGGTTTTAGCGATGCGCATCGTCCGCCAGCGATCTTCCGCTCGGTTCTTTGCGAGATACGTACGCCTGGGGTACTTTAGCGGACGACAAGGTGCTCTGTACTCCGTACCTCTTGACTCGCTTCACTCCTGCCAGATTAGCGTCCGATGGATTAGAGTTGGCTTGACTTCGCGGTCAGATCTTTGGGAAGGCCAAACATCTTCCCTGGACTCTTCATTTCGAGACACCGCAAGGGTTCGACCTGACTCGGTGGTGTTTCTCTTGTCCATGTCGTACAAAGAGAGCAACTCGACGAGAACCCCGCCTTTTGTCTTTTTTTGGTCCGTTGAAACTCTCGCGCTCTCAATTCCGGAGGTCGGATATCATCATCGTGATTTCCTTGTCAGTTTCGAGTACAAACTGTCACGCGACAGACAAGGGAAGAAGCGAAGGGGGAGGAATAATGAAACGACACGAATCAATGGGCAACGGCAACGTGTCTCAATTGTCGATGCGAGTTCATCAACGGTGTTTTGACGCCAGCAACGTCAGGCACGCAGGCAGGGATATCGACCTGCCCGAAGCCTACCAATATCATGCCCAGGACGTACATACTCTATATGCATAAGAGTCGAATATAACTAGTCGGTGGGCAGCAGTCGACTTTTTGCCGTTTTTTTTTTTTTTTGCCACGTCAATAGCGAAGATCACGCATGTGCCCAAGCACGGACGACTTGGTATCGGTTGTCAATCCTTCTTGATGTCTGAGATTTCGCGCTTGTCATGTCAGCCCTGCACTTTCCATCAACCTGCACGGTATGGGCGTTTATAGAAGCCCATTGGGTCGAAAGGGGTAGGCGAACAGGTAGTCTTGGTCAGCCACACCGGGAGGATTGGAGTTCTCATAGGCTCGGTGCGCTCCCGTGACCGCCGATGCATGCGGGGGCTAGTAGGCGGGAAGGTAGGGGTCGAAAGGCGGACGAGCCCAGCGCCAGCCTATCCTGTCGGCTGACAGACGCGGCTGTCGGTGACCCAAGGTTCGAGTCATCTGTGCTCAGGTGCTGAAAGTGAACTGGGTTGGGTTGGGTTGGGTTGGGTTACTTGGGTAGCGGACGACAGAGTTCCGCCGCCCTGCACCTGCCACACCAACGTAATTCATCCCCTTTCCCTGGTTGTCGACTCCAGTCAACTTGTCAAGACTCAAGGCTCAAAACCCAAGTCGAGGTTTGGTCAAGGTGGGGACTCTGGAGATTCCGGAGACAAGGCCCGTCGCCTGAAAGTCGCCATGCAGGTGATTGTGGGTACAGCCGAACGGAACGCGGCGGCGCCAATGCAAGCGTGCCAGCCGGCCAGGGCCGCCGATTGGACCCCAAAAACGTGGCAAAAAGAAGAGATGGGCAAAAAAGAAGAAAAAACCAATAAATTACAGGTAATGGTTTTTCAGTGTTATCCGTCTCTGTATCCTACAAGGGGAAAAAGGGGATCTCTTTCAAGCCCACCACGTCAAAATGCGGTCGGTGATCAGACAGTTTTTTTTGTTTTAAATGCTGACAAGATTTGTTGTGTGTGACCATTATGGCTTGTGGAACCAGGTAGGTAGGTAGGAGGTAGGTGTGTTGAGTTGCGCATCGCTGCTCGCAGCTTCCTAGGTTCGACTCTGTTGGCGGGGGTCTTGCCGTGTTGGGAACGTCCGTCATGGGAAATCAATCACACACCCGACCCAAGAGGTCCCTCCTCGCTGATTTACTCCTCTCTTCTAGACTACGGAGCGCAGCCAACAAAACGGTCGGAAACAACGGAATTCCCCGGAGTTTTTCATTCATCATCAATCGATTCATCTCGTCGGTGGGGGGGGTTTTTTTTGGCAGATGAGTGGGAAGAATCTCAATTCAACTGCCGAGTGACCATAAAGAGGTTGCTGATAGTTCCATGGTCGATGGCACAGATATAAATTACCAGGATGGTTGCATGATAGAAGGTCACCATCACACCGATGCCAAATGACATTCTAACTTTCTTTTCTAATGCATGAGATCGACGGGAGTGTAGCGGCGCGGGCCGTCGTGGAGGAGGGAGATGGCCAACAACCGCTGAGACTGTGGCGTCGGGCCAACGCCCTGACACGATGACACCTGCATGGTACCCAACATACGGCTCACAACAGCAACTAGTTAGTACGGAGAGGTACCTACCTAACGGATTAATACTCTGTTTGAACTGGGGCTAGTCTCTTGAAAATCAAAGTTTGCGAGTACAGCTGACTGCTCCTTACGAAGCAAAATCAACAAATCCTTCATGCGACCGGAAAGAACGGGTGGTCTGCGCTTCGGCTGTCTTGTCAATGTTGTGCAGCCGGAGCGGATGCAACAACCGGTTACGAAGAAAAAAATCGTCATGAATCCTCTGCAGTATCAATCGCGGCAGGAAGAATAAAAAATATCGGGACTCCGTGATTTTCGTTCCTTTCTTTCCCCTTCCTGTATTCGCTCCTTGTCGGAGAGGCAGCCAGGCTACCTCAGTAGTCACACGATCTGAGTCACGCACATTCTAACTTCTCAACCCCGACCGAGACAAACACTACCCAAGGGACCGGTTTATAGTTTGTGTGACTGTGATCAGATTGCAGTATTAGGACTCAAGAGGATGCTGGGCGACAACGGAGGGTGTCGGACTGTCTACCGCTGTATTGCCATGAGCGGTGATGGTGATGAGGGTAGTTTCGCAGCAAATCGCCCTCAGCTGCCTCTTTCTGCAAGATACCCTGCCCGTTATCGCGAACTTTATCTCTGGGATGGTCAGAGAAGTCAGAATCGCCGGCTGATAGATTTATTCAATAAGGATTTCCCGAAGAATATCGCAGCGTTTTCAATTTGTAGCTGAGATGATTGGTGGGCAAGCTAAGAGGCCCCGCATACAAATCCGACTCCACGGACACCGTTTGTCTTGTCCCGAACAACGCTGGAAAGAGTCGACACATGAGTTTGCAAGCCGTGTTGGGCCCAGGGCCGTATCCTTGTTGGTAGCCTCGTGTGCGTCACTGCGTCCGCTGACGGCTGACCAGCAAATGAACTGACCCAGTGGGTGCCTCCAGGATGCTTGGGTGCAGCTATCGTTCGAAAACCTTCGGTGCACTAATGCAGGATACCTGGAAGAGCCACCGATCCATCGGCGAGTCTGGTGCCCCGGCGCGTCCCAGGACTGTAGCACTGGGACCTAGGGCACCCCCGCTGGCCCCTCGGACCTCCTGCCAGGAGCTGCGGCCTGCGGGCGTTTATTCTTAACTAGGTAGTCCGGAGATGAGGTTAGATTTGGACTGGTTTATTTTAGGAAAGAACTAATCGAGAGGCGTAGCGATGACAGAGTACTTGGAAGCAGCACACTCGGTCACAGGGACGGTACTTACGCCATCACGCAATCTCTATCCATGGACTATGGCTACCTCCCCGGCAAATTGGAGGCTTCCTTGCCAAATTGTCTCGGATTTGATCATCGTTCCTAGGTTAATCTTGCCCTGTTCTCCAACTCCTCGTTTACATCTCGGTAGTAAAGTTGCAGGTGAAGTACGCACGGCGTGCTGCGAACTATAATATCTCCTTTGAATGGCCGCTACCGCATGTACATGCCTATTAGTAGTGGTACAGGAGGACATGCAAAACACGATCGTATGAAAGTCCAATAGAATTACCGACTGTAACACGATATGATTGCCGAGCGATTATCCGCGATAGGATCTCCTGTGTGGATGTGACAAGACGGCTCGGCGATCTCTCGTCTCGCTGTTTACCACGTGACTGAGGAGTTCGTGCTTCTCTTCACCGCCTAATATTCGCTTCCAATTTGACCCCCCACATAACTTAACTCAGCAGATGCCTGACACAGTTGAGAGACAGACCATTTAAGCGTCGACGCCAATCATCCAGCAGCTCGAGGTCCTGCGATTTTCGCGATGTCAATCTTGGACTATGTAACGTCTATGACTGGCCCCATCGTCAAAGTTTATCATCACCTAACCGTTCTCCTTCCTTTGACAAATCGACCAGAAAAAAGTTTCCCAGGTTCCCTTGAACCTACGGCACTTACCAGACTTCACCTTGCCGCTCTCATTAAACATTTCCGCCGGAACCGAACATCCAGCAATTGAGAAATGGATTGGTCGCACTAATGACGATTCGTACGATTGCGTACGGCTCGGAGCGCTCCTTTCCCATAATGGGGCAAACCAGATCAGTCTGCTCCTTGGAAGTTGGAAGGTTCGTGGGCCTGTTCCAACGGGATGGTGCAGCGGCTGCCGCTCGGTGATCCCTTCAAGCTTTCCGAGTCCAAGGTCCACAAGCTAAAGAAGTCATGGTAAAAAATCTCCATACACACATGTTGTATATAAATGAGCATGAGCGAGTTCTACGCAGAACCGCAGGTGGCATAATTCGTGCACTTTCAGGGGCTTTCTCTCTTTCGTCTTGTACTTCCTTCCGGTCATTGAAGAATTCTGACTTGTCACTCTAGTCGCACTCAGTTGCCTATCCTGGAAGCTCTGGTTCAAGCGTGTAAAGAAATTGGCACGCTGGCACGTCGTAAACCATCTGCGTCACTTCCACCGTTATCCTTTGCAACATGCTACAGAAAGCCACGACGGCCGTGATTCAAGTACAGAGTATCGTCTCGGCCGGAGGATCACTGGGAGCCTCATTTTCTGAGCACATTCCTGTAAGTGGTCCTTGCAGACGGCCCAGCCCGTCCGATCTCAAGCCTCACCATGCAAGGTCTTCACCGTAAGAAACAAGAAGCCGCTTCGGAGTCTTGACTGGTTTGGCCTGATTTCTAAGGTGTTACTATTTAATAGTGGACTGTTAATCGCATTGTCACGCAGAGCAGGCGAGTCGGAGAAGAGAAAGGGGAAGGAATGTCGCCAAATAAGGAAAGGGAGATTACTTGGAATCCATTAGAACGGACCTTTCAAAACTCGAATCGCAGGGAAGCAGAAGCACCAAATCTCAAACGCCACAGATGCTTGCGCCTAGGAGTAGACGATTGTTTTCTAACATGCCATTGATGCGTCATACGTGATGAGAGGCCTAGTGTTTCCTCTCGATGATGACTTTCGACTTGCAGTGTTCAGCAACCATGATATTAATCCCAGGGCTGCTGGGTTTATCGAGGGTGGCGCACGTACCGTCTCGTCACAGCGGCCATCTGCATGGGGGCGCGGGCGCTACCGCTCCCACGCTGGGGTCTGAACTCTGAAGACGGTTACCCTGTCCTACTCTTCCTGTCTTTTCGAGTTTTGAATGACTCTCGAGGGAGATCACAATAATAATTACCGTGTTCTGTTTTCGTGTCCCGATCACATACGAGAGTCGCTTCTCCAGCCAGGCCCGCTACCAATGTCGCATGGTTGTTTGAGCAAGACGGCAGATGTTGCGTCAGCGTCATCAGCCCTGTGCTCTTCCGGTCCCGGGTCAAGGCCAGAGGCAGAAAGAATCCAGCAGACAGCCACCATCAGCAGCGAAAAGGATCAATGCCCGCATCGAGCTAAAATGACAAGGAAGTACGAAGAAAGGTCCCCGAAAAGAAAAAGCATGTTCCAATAGAGGCCGAAATGCACCACTCCGATTACTGGTACACTAACAGCAATCCATGGCTCGAAGTCCCCATAGTCCGTCTTGAAAAATTCGAGCCATTCTGGATTCCTGGTTCCGGCTATCTTAGCGCGTCCCAGCCAGACACAGAGGACCGGACCGCTACAGTAGGCCATGCACGAAACCAAAAAAGGGACCTAAAATCAAAAATCATTTGCGAGAAACTGTGAAACAGACCGCGAAACTGGCATGCCCAACAGTCGTTGTCGAATATCAAAAACCCGTTGGTGAATGCTGGCCCGTACAAGACAGGCTTTGGGACTGTGTCGAGATTAATTGAATTACAGCAAACTAACGTCTACCAGAAAGAACAGATCGACGAGCTGACAGGAGTTCCAAAACGTCCAAGGGAATAAATAATAATACTTAGACCCAAGGACGAAAGTGCCCTGATTAGGTTTCGTCCGTCGCTCTTCTAGGTTTTCGCCATCCACGGGCCGCCCAGCCCCTCCACGCTGGAGGATCGGGCCATTTAGTACCATGGGATCCAGCGCCCCGAAGTCGACCTGGTCGACCGGCAGCCCTGCTTATGCTGGCTACACCGCTTTCAGCCCGCGAGGATTTTTCTCACCAACTTGGCCCTGTGCCGTCCGCTGCCCATGTGTCTACCTTCCTTTATAGCGGGCGTATTCCTTTTCTTTATTTTTTTTTTCACCTTCTTCTTCGCTTCTCCTTTGTGTGTTGAAATGCACTTTCCATGGAGATGGAGCGGTTTTGGCTTTTCCTCCAGGGAGTATCTTAACTCGCATCTGCTACCCGAGAGAAGCGACGGGCGCCAGTTTCACCCTCTACTGCACACAGTACCCAAAGTAGCATTGTACCGGGGCCAGACACGGACCCGTGTTAGTTGCTTACCCATCCTTTATTCACTATTGGTGTCCAACCACGCTAATCGAATAATCGTCGTTGAACTCCCATTCGCCCAAAAGAGAAAATAGAAGAATGGAGTAAGGGCTATCAGGATCTAAAATCGTGGCAACCGCGTGTGTTTTGTGTGTGTTCTCCTTTTAGCTGCGTCGAGTACGGAGTACTCCGTACTCCATAGAAGATCTTCGTTCTGGAAGAGGGGTGCAAGGCAGGTAATATATGTATTGAGTGTTACCCGCTGCCTATTTACGGGACGTGATACGGGGACCAGACGGACGGGGGTGTAGACTACTCCGTACTGGAGTAGGTCTTTCTTTCTTCTGGATGACGGTGGGCCTCCGTCACCCTGTAGGCTTTACCCGTACCTCCGTCCTACGGTACTCCTACCCGCGTCTTCTACCCTACTAGTCCAGCGCCTTACTACCAAACGGCGCCCAACCCGAGGGCTTTCAGCTGATCCCCGTGGAACCCTGCTCCCAATTAGCTGCTATAGAGGATCCCATGTCTATGGGTCGACTGACGCGCTGGGTCGACCGGGTCCTGCCAACAGCCAGTAACCCACCCCAGCTGCAGCTGCGGACCGTTCCAATCTTCATGACCGCTCATTCCAGCTGCCCCATCCCTATCCCTTGCCCATGTCCATCGCAGATGCCCACCTTCTCCGATCAATGATTCCTTCCATTTCCATGATTCCTGTCCTATGATTCTTACCTGTTCCATCCTAGATCCCTTTCCCTCATCTTCCCGCGCTTCCGCTTCCGCTAGCCGTGGGCCCTTTCACCCTGCGTCTCGTGTCTTGCGCGCTTGATCCAACCGTTTTCCCTCCCGGACGGACCGGCGACCCAAGAATTAGAAGCATTCCTTTATACCTCGTTCAGCCACAAGTAATTTTTTTTTCTTACACTGCAAAACAAGTGTGAAGTCGAGGAAATAAAAAAAAAGCAAAAAAAAAGTAGTGGTCCCATCCGTCTTCGTTAGATCTCTTTTTCTTTTTCCTTTTTTTTTCTCTGTCGTCTGCCTTTCGATACATCAAGATTCGTCTCGACCAATTTAGATCACAGTCCTCTTTTCGAATCTTCTTTTCTCTTTACTTCCTTCCTTTGACCTTTTTTCCCTTCAATCCTGTCCTCTCTCCTTCCCTTCCTCCACCTGGTCAATTCAACCATACCAACCAGACAACAGAGTGACACCGACGAGAGTTTAAGCTATACATTGCATCTGCTTGCTCCCCCTTCCTCCAGATCTCCCGTCATTCAAGCCTCGAACTCAATTTTGGTAATTGGACGTTCAAGTTCTTTTCCAGAAGACGACCGGGGAAGACACACGGAGACAGAAAAGAAAAGAAATCAAGGATAGAAGTTTTAGAAAAGACTGCTCTATCTTTTCTCTTTTTTTCCAACTTCTTTCTCAGTCTTCCAGGGTGTTCTTCTTTTCTTCTTCTCCGGTTGAATTCTCCAAGCCACCCCTGTCCAGGCCACGCTCCTCTCCTGTTCGCCAGCGCCGTGTTTGATCTATACTGACACTGCATGCACTACTGCCAGGACCTGCCAGGACTACTACCTTTGGGCTATCCCCCTGCGGCCACTGCCCGAAGACATCGCTTACCCGTCCGAATCCACTCTTATTTATTATTCTAATTCCTCGCTCACGTCATAACTTCCGAGGCCCTTTGCTTTCGTCTTATTTTTCTTTCTTCCTCTGACTTTTCCACTTGTCACCTGGCCTCTCTCTCCTTGCTGCTCTTTGTCTCCAACCCCAGTCGCCTTGCGGATTAGGCCCTTTCCTCCGCCTCCCAGTGCGCACGAGGCTATGCTAGCTTTGCACATCACCCGACGGAACCTGGAATAGAATCTGATTCGGTGCATTCGCTGACCGACCACTCACTCCGCAATTTTTTTTCTTTTTTTCTTTTCTTTCTTACTCTATCCTGGCCGTCTCGACCCCCATACCTTCGCCTCCAAAACAACCCCTAGTCGACATAGTCTCTCCTGCCCACACAGTTGGACGGACGGGCCGTCTCTCACATCATCTTGCATTTGTCTCGTCTACCGCTTCTCAGCGTCACCCCTCGACCGCGTCTACAAATGTCCACCAACCCCCCCGAACCCATCGACCCTCATCGACAGGGACAGTATCCACCTCCGCAGTGGAACACCAGTCAACCTGAAGAGAACCCACCGCATTATCCGCCTACTTCCCAGTACCCCGTAAGTAGCTCGCTCGTCCAGACAAGTATCTTTGCCCTGCCTGGCCGTCTACGCCCAATAATCCCTTCTACCTCATCCTTGTTGAAAGTCATGTGTGACAAGATAAAAACCACTGACACTTCGTTTCGCAGTATCCTCCTTCCTCGTATCCTCCGCCTCCCGCCGAGCCTGACCGTCCCGCACCTCAACCATACCAATATCCGCCGCCGCATCCGGCCCAGTACCCGCCTCCGCCGGCCCAATACCCACCTCCCGCTGGCAGCATGGCAACTGTTCCACACCACCTTCCTCCCCCGCCTGGTTCTTACCGTCAGGACATCTATGGCCAACCCCCACCACCTCAGATCTATCAGGCTGCAGCTCCACGACAGCGCACTGCCATCGCGTGCAAGTACTGTCGGAGACGCAAGGTACATACACCCGATGTTGGGGGTCGAGTTCTGTTTCCCGCTGACATGGCTTCTCTGGCGCTGAATAGATCCGATGCTCCGGGTTCGAGAGTTCTCAGGATGGCCGCTGCAGCAACTGTATCCGTTTCAACCAAGAGTGCATGTTCACCCCGGTCTCGTCGCAAACTCAAGCTTTCGTGCCCGCGCACACCGTCTATCCTCACATGAGAGGGGGCTCGGGCCAGGCACGCGCCGGCACCCAGGGAGTGACGCTCTACGGTGCTCATGGCCAACCTCTCCCTCCGCAGCACCAGCCTCCACCGGATGCCACCCTTCCGCCTCCGACGGGATTGTATCAGCATTCGTATGGTCGCGCGCCACACATGGATGATCGAGCCCCACCACCGCCCTATGGTCCTGCCATGCATCAAGATCATGTGAGTCAATTGTTCCCGCTTTGACACCCATCGAGACAATGCTTCCCAACGGTCCTACTTCAAGTGCTCAGCGCTCACCACGGTTCTCACAGAGACAAGTTGGCGGTCGCCGTGGCTCCGGTTCGGGTTTCGAATATCCCGACCCGACCAATCTTGCTCCCGTCACTCCGGCTGTTTCGACACCCGGTTATCAGACGCACACCGCTCCCAGTCCATACTATGCTCCCCAGGACCGGCGTCCATCCCCGCAGGCTGCGTACCCCTATGACAGCCGTCACTCAGCCTCTCCGCATAACTCACCTTATCCACCCCTGCAACATGGCCCAAGCGCGGCGACCCCGCCACCAACTTCGACACCTGGTGGCTCGGCCGGCTCTCGTGGAGGCCTGAATGTCCGGGATATGCTCAATCCAGGTGACCACAATCAAGACCAAGGTCGCTCGGGTGACCCAAGTCAAGGTCGTTCCAGCACGGACAGTGATATGCTGAACGCTCTGAGTCGTCGGGGCTTTAAGTAGACCATTACCAACGTTCTGGGGACAGCCATGAACGGCATTGCGTCCCGGTGAAAGGTCAGGAACGACGTTCAGAAATATCGTGGGTCGGATTGTTTTGCACCATCCGGAGTATTGAAGATGAGGTGGGAAGCCGATTGTTTGGAATGGTTTGGCTTGACGAGAAAGACGTGTGCAGGTCACACAAGGCCCATTCCATGTTGCGCATGCAATTGAGAATGTGTCTTAGTCGACAGGGGACCGTCGCTGAATGAGGACGATGATGGCCGAACGATTGTTGTTGAGAGTTTTTGGAGGTTCCCATCGGGCGCTTAAGGTGGGGGGTCCAATGACGAGATCACATGATTCCGGTAAACATGCGGAGGTAACGAACGACGCGCAACTTAGCGATGGATTGTCAGTGTGATGTGAGGGTGGATGAACCTGAAAAAGAGAAAAGAAGAAAGAAGGAAAGAAGAAGAAGGAAAACAGAATGCAAGAGGGGCAAGAAGAAATCTTAAAAACGACCACGACTACGAGGATGCCACGTGTTTTCGACTCGATATGAGGTCATGGAAACGAGAAGCAAGAAGTTTACGAGCCGCACGAATTTGGTATGGAATTGCAGAAAGCTCACTGTCATTGCCGTGGATGGCCTTGCAATTGTCTCGTTTCGACTTCCGTCCAGCTGCTCCCACGCCTTGACAGCTGAATGACCCGCAATTCCCTATACCCATCACCATACCATGCATTTATTCTCCTATTCGAAAATCAGCACCACATCTTTATAAACTATCCGGGGCGACCCACTAATGGACTTCTGTTTTTTGGTTTTTTTTTGTTTCTGTTTTATCTCCTGTTGTTCATTACTCAGCCACCCAGTTACGCTCCCCCCTTCACGCGTTTTCTGGGGCATACATCTCCCGCGCTGTGCGACTCAGTGTACCTTTCGCCCGCGGTCTGGGTAACCGTTCTTACTCTTGTCAGACAACTGCCCGGCGCGGCTGTTGTTGAAACGCTTGTATACGACCTCTTAGGCATGCTTTGGGCGGCTTTCTCTTTATCATTTTCTCTCAGTCGTTTACGGGTGGCATTCTTCACGATGAGTCGCGGATTCTGTGTTTATCAATGGGCTATAGACAGGAGGTGCATTCGGCATATTCAAAAAAGTGGGATTGCAGCAGTTTTTTTGTTTCGGATACCTGCAAACAATACGTTTAATCGGATTCGGGAGGCAAACGTTTTTCTTTGCGCGTCGGCTTCCATTTCTGCATGCTCCTTCTTCATTTTTGGGTGTTCCTGCTGCGATCGTCTTGTCAAGGTTCATTCATCGGGCGGATCGTTCATGTGTTATGCGTCGGCAGTCTGTGTTGCGTTTCAGCTATTTTTTTATCACCATTTCGGGGCGGCTATCTGCTTTTTTTTTCTCGTGTCTGATGCTTCATGCCTGTTGAAATGCTTTTTTTTTCTTTCTTGTTTTCGGAGGATCGTTTGTCAAGAAATTCGGAGGTAAACTATCTTCTAACGAAAAGAGATCTCGATCTGTTGTTTTGTTCGTCATGGCTTTGTTTTTACTTTTTGATTTTGATATCTGGGAGGCTGTCTGATCATCTTATATCATTCTTGTTCATTCTGCAAATTACAACCAAACCCTAGCGCTATTATCGTTGAACTAACTTGGTTCATTCCATGCAATGTTTTAATCCCTAACTTTCCTTGTGTCCCATGTCTATCGATATCGATCTCGATCTCGGATTTACCGTATAGTCGGCGGGCCCTATTTCTAGAAACCTTTTGCGCTGTAACTGCACCCTCCGATCTGCGCTGTCGTTGCGGCCGGTGGTCTGCCCCGCGAGATATCTTTCCACATGCGAGTCTGCGAAAGGAACTTGCTGTGTTATTATACGCGTCATGAACTGCGGGGACAGTGATTGCCCGGCACGTGACTTGCCCTAACTTCCCGCAGTGCGAGACTTGACATCCAACCAGTTACTGGCCACCACTGGGGCAATTCCATGATGGGTTGAACCCATAGGCTACCTAGGCTTTCAGCGAGAAAGAGGATTAATAATAGGTAGAAGCGAGCTTTTTTTGGTTTCCCATTTTCCACCAGTACGGTAAACTAAAAGCGGTTCAAAACCGTCGAATTGGAAGAAAATCAATCACGCCAATAATGAAAGAAAGACCCAGGTAGAACGGAAGGAGATAAATTAGACACTTAAGTAACCCCTAAGGTAAGTAAGCGCTGCCGCTCGAGTATAATCAAGCCCAGCGGAAAGGATCAATGAAGAAAGGAGGGAGCATAAATAAGTCACGCCAGATCGCCGATGGAAAACAATTACAGTATACTCCAAGTCCAGGTGTGAGGTGTCTCATATTAGATAGAGAAAGAAAGCGAAAAATTGTAGTGAGTGTAGGGAGGATTTGGCTGGCTGGTTCAGCCGGATAGCCCACTGGGGCTGTGGGTATCCCCAGGGTGGTGAAGAGCTGATTGATGAATGTGAGAAAGCCCGAGTAGCGAGTGTGCAAGTGCAGTGTGACATAGGAAAATAGAGCCGGTCGGCTGATATGATTTAACCATGACCATGACCAGGATTCGGCTGGGCTTAGGGTCTGTGGTTGATGACTGGAGGTATGTAAAGAATGACTAATGTAATAATGAGATTGATGGAGCGAAAAGAAACGAAAGGCTAGGTGCTGTGAGATTCAGGTATAAGCACACATGCAAAAGAGAGGAACTCGGTCAGAACTGACTAACGGATATGATGCAACATTGTAACGACAGGCAGGGTAACAATAACCAAGTTTTGTATAATGAGTGTGAGGGTTTGAGATTCAAGACGAACATTAGGAGAAAGGGTTGTAAATAAGGAAGGCAACAGGAGTTAGAAATGTGATATGCCAAACCAAGGCAAGAAGTACAGAGAAGTCAACTTGGGACAGCCGAAGAGAGAGAGCACCTGGCAGTGTAGTGGTAGCGAAAAAGTGTAGGACTTCTTCAAATGAGAAAAGTCCGAATGATCGGGATCTATTGGAAAGAATCCAGTACTCGAGCCATCTTCTTCGCGCGAGCAGGATCCTCGACGAGCAGGCCTCGTTGCTTCAGTACATTGCAAAGTGTGTCAACGACCTTGTTAAACGATGAAGCTGCACCTCGCTCCTGCTTGAAGCGGACGAGACTGAGATTCGCTTGTCGACCGTGTTCGAGCACAGTATAGAACTCCGCCGAGAAATGTACAGGCTTGAGACGAAGAACTGCAGGAGTTGTTAGTCAAAATTATCAAAGAGTAGGGGGTCCCGTTGTACTCACAGTTATCATCGCCAACCTTGCCATGGATGACACTGTTGGCTTTGTCCAAGTAGACATCTTCCATGCCGTACTGCTTCCATTCGCGCAGGATCTTGTAAACGTCTTTCCGTGCCTTGATCTTGGAGGTATTCAGAGCCACTACCCGAGTAGCAGGCTTAATTTGGAATACTCGTGCAAACCAATTCTGGCTCTTTCCGGCGGGCTGGGGAGGAGGGACCTCCTGTGAAGGTTTCCGAGAGTTCACGGTTTCGTAAGAGACTTCCCTGCCACCAGGGACCTTGACGGGAGGCTCGGCCTCTTCAGAGGCGGTTTCTGGGCATGGTGAGTTAATGCACTGAAACTGACGCAGGGTATCCTCACGTGCTGCACCCTCCGGGATGTTTTTGCTCGACTTCTTTTTCATCAACTTCCTCAAGAAACCTCCTTTGAGTTTCTCGGAGGACACCTTCCTGTTGAGCTGCTCTGGCTCGTTGACCGGCTTCTGGGGTTCCTCTGGTTGCTTGACTTCATGGATGATGACCGTTGCATTGCTGGGGTGGATGGGTTTGATCTCCTTCAGCAATTTCGGAGCCGCTTCCTCGCAGACTTGCGACTTGTGCTTAAACCATGACCACTTCTTATTCTCTCCCGACGCACGGACGTCGCTTCGCCTGGGAGATTTTGGAACCTCATCAATCGGATCAAGGCCACCAGGGAAACGAGGTTGACGAGAGCTGGCGGGCATGTAGCGAGTTGAGTGGTCACTTTGGCGCTCGAGTTTTGTTGCCAACTCTTCTAGAGACGACAGTGAGTCAGTCCTCAATGGCGTCGGATTATTCCGCTTGCGAATCATCAATGGTTTGATCTCTTCGAGAGATTTCAGGGAATCATGTGGAACCATGCGGATTGTTGCCTTGCCATCTCGGCTGAAGAAACTGTTCCTGGTTGATTGCGAGGTATTTCTTGTCTCTTGGCCCTTCACACTCAAGTCGCTGGTGCTGTGAATGGGCGTGAGCATCTCCTCGGTGATAACTGGAAGATAACCCGCGTCGTTCGTAGATCTGACGAAGGGATCAGGTAGTGAGTGGACACATTCGTCAACTTGTTCGAATTTGGCACTCTGCTTCCACTTGTCGTGTTCGATCAGGCGGTCCAGATGGGCGATGACACCTGCTAGATACGCAGGGATATCATCAGAACCATCTCTGGTGGAATGCTCAATCAATTTGCGACGAGTCTCCGTCAGCTCCGCAATACTGTATGACCTGGGTGACTCCGCCGCGGGAGTCTCCGGTAATGGTCTGCCTTTGGCCTTGGGGGTGGACGTCAAGTGTTGCGAGACCTCAGGACTAGCCATAGACACAGACGTAGCGGGGGTTTCTGCACCCTCACAAGTGCTAGTCGTACACACTGTTGATAGGGATCCGCCGTTAAAAGCTTCTTCGCATATCTGGCTGAGCTCATGCGAAACCTTCCGGGCCTCATCTTTCCAGCGATGACTGAAATCCCGTACTTTCCTCACTTCACAGCCATTTTTGATAGCCTGACCAGCTCGAACCACCTTAGGTTGAGCTGGAAGCAAAGGACTGGAAGGCATATCTGGAAGTTGATTGTCAGTGGCAGCCACTTGCAGGCTAACTTCACTCGGATGCTTCCTGAAATCTGGATGTTGCACTTGGGTCGCCTTCATCTTAGCCGAAGCAGAAGCAGAACCTTGGGAGCGATTGCGGACATGTCGGAACGAGACATTCCGTCTATAGCTAACAGAGCGAGTCGTGGATCCGCCATTCATGCCGCGACGAGAGCTAGACTGTGAGACCTTGGATTGGAAAGACCGGACAGAGTTCGCTTTCGTTTTCTTGTTCCTTAACACTTCGAAAGGAGAGCTGGGTGGACAGCCGGCGTCCTCCTCGTCGATGTCCATATCAACAGCGTTCGAGGGATCAGCAGCAGCGTCCGAAGTAGACACCTTGCGACTAGCTCCGGACGATTTTCGGTGGATCGTAATTTGCGCATATTGAGCTTCGCCACGGTTGTTGTACCGCGGGGATCTGTACGGGTCATAACTTTCGATGGTTGTGCAGGACTTGGGTTCCTTGATAGATTTGACGAAACGAGCCTCTCTGTCTGAAACAACCGAGAATTGAGAACGCCGCCGAGAGTGACCTTGTGCTCGTGCGCTTTGGCTGCGCTTACTTGCCGCACGACCTGCCGGTCGTGAAATGTGGTGATAGTCGCTAGCTGAGTATTCAAGTGGCTGCCCTTGGTAATTTTCGAGCTGTTCATCTCTGAACTTGACAAGAGCATTGTAGAACATTCTTTCGTGGCTTGGTCTGTTTCATTTCTAGGGTTAGCTCAACTTCACCAACTTGCATCTATAAGTGGCTTGGGCAAGGGCAAGATATCAAGGATTGATAGTAAGAAACGGAAGCCAAAAGCATGTTGAGAAAGAGTTGAGGATTACTTACTCGCTGCTCAAGAGCCTCTCTATTAGAGTTTCGGGCTTTGCAGTGTGCCATAGCGTTTGGAGGTTCCGGAGCAGATCAATGTCAATTTCTTGCCGGCTGCCCACGGGAGGTCCACAGTCTTTTGCAGATAGCGATGGAGGAGGGCCCACGAAATGGTCAGACATGGCTTGGTGAAGCTTCTCGTACTTCCTTAGCAAGGGATGCATCCAGATATTCTGCATACTAATGCGATCCTCGGGCCTCTTTTGCAGGATGCGTTGTATGAGATCTGCGGCTTCATCGCTCAGCCAAGGCGGTAGGAAATACTCTCCCTTCTTTACCAGTCGAAGCGTGTTGGGCAAATCACCACCATCGAACGGTAGAAAACCCGTCAGTAGTGCAAACAGAATAATGCCACAGCTCCACATATCTGCCCTGTCGCCACGGTATCTCCGGCCATAGATGATCTCGGGTGCTGCGTAATGGGGACTTCCGCAAGATGTATTCAGCCAGTGACCAGCTGGCTGAAGAGCAGCCATGCCAAAGTCGGCCAGCTTGATGTTATGTTTGGCATCCAGTAGAATGTTCTCCGGCTTCAGATCTCGGTGGCAGATGTTGAATCGATGACAGTAGGCAAGACCCGCGATGATTTGCCGGAACAATCGAACTGCTTCTTCTTCCGGGAGAGGGCCGTTGTTCGAGACATAGTCAAATAGCTCACCACCCTCAACGTACTCGAGGACGAGGTAACTGGGAAGCAAGTCAGTACTCAGCGTGAAATGATCATCCTGCGCCGTCATCACTTACAGCTCCCCTCGGTTCTCCCACACATCGTACAAGCTGATAACATTGGGATGCTCTATTAGCTTCATAATGACAACTTCTCGCTCAATGCCATGAGGCATTTGCCTTGTCCCCGATGTCCCAGTAAACAAGCTTGCATTCCGATCCATGGCCGCAATGCTCTCACTCTGCACCATTGCTGCAGACTTCTTCGAGACGATCTTAATGGCAGCAGTTTGTCCTGTGACCGCATGCTTGGCCAATCTCACTCTACCAGTCGCCCCCTTTCCCAGGGTCCTGCCTAGCTGCCATGGCCCAACGTGTGTCTTTCTCTTCCCTCTTCCCGATAGAATGGAGGCCGCAGAAACGGCAGAGTTGCGATTCGACTCTGCTTGAGAGTCTGTGACCGCCGAAAGGCGATTGTTGTCTGCATTGCCTCTAGGTGACAGCGGACTGTTGTAGATAGACATCCGGTCGGGAGATTTCAGCTGTTCCTGGACTCGGCGTGTTCGTCCCCGGCGTTCGCTTTTCGGTGTTTGGCAGTTGTTTAACCTGCTAGATGCATCCGTCAAAGGGTGGCGCCTCGACTGAGGAGTAAGATAGTCAGCTGCTTCCTCCATTGGAAGGTTGCTAGCGATCGATCAAGGTCTTCTTTCAGCACTGCATATAAAATCTCTCCCTTTGTTCCGGTCTCTGCTCTCGGTTGTAGGGCTTTGACTTGGTTGACTGCACAAGATCAGAATACTTCTGTACCGATTTGCCTGCGATCTTGAGATATCAGGTGAAAGGTACTTACCTCAATTGGCGTCTAAGAATCGAATGTCTCTGCGTTCCTTTCACGGTCTGTTTGGTCCGTCGTAAATAGCTTTAAAGGAGAGACAAGAATTAATATCAACTCAATTGCAACGTATCAATCGCACGTCAATACGCTTCACAATCACTAGCCCCAATGGAAGGCAATAAAGAGAACGGAAAGTCTTGTTTATGCGAAGTATTAAAGAGTGGCAGGTTTGGCACCCAAACTGAAAAAAGATACTAACGAACGTGGGGAAGAGTAACGAAAGTCGAACGTGAGAGACGGCCTATCGAGGTGCAGCCTTCGAGGTTTGGAAGATTGGGGGGGACTCCAAGCAATTGGAGTACCAAAGGCTACAAACAGTCTTCCAAGGACATAGTACCCACAGATAGAGAAAGGAAATTAGCCAGACATTGAGCATACCATGGCGAGGTCGAATGCCGGAGAATGATGGTTGAGGAGAGGTAGTTTGTTGACTTGGTGGTGCCCGGGGAGACTCTGGCATTCGAGTCCCCGGAATGCACTATACCACCTTCACATTGCCATATTTCTCAGGCTCTCACGCTACACCCTTTCGAGGTAGATAGCGACAATTAGGTATTGAGAATTACTCCAGGAAGTTGAAGCAAGGTTAACTCATTGACTGCTGTATCCATCCTTGAAAAAAACCTTACAATTCTCGATACTCGCTAGGGAAGCCATTGTGAGTACACAAGAGCAATCGATAATGGATGAGATCCATTACTACCCAAACACTCAGAGAGTTCAACCAATGCTGATCTCCCGCATATTTAATACCTCGGCGTTGATAGAGGCTGACTGTCACCCAATGCCATTGTTGCTGTTGTGCTTCGTACATTCCATAGCACGTTGCAGTCAAGGGGCTCGAAGCTTACCAAACGTTAAACCCTTCAGAGTCCACCAAAACACCCTGCGCTCATTTTCTCTGTTCCTCGAATGCCTGGCTGAGTCCTGGATTGCAGTAATTTAACGCCTCTCTCTAAAGGAAGCAAAACTTGGCTTGGACGTGAACAACTCGACAGAAAACCTGCTGCTAGCCATGATGCATTCCAAGCTACTCTACATTGGATCGAGCAACGACAATCAGTCCACTGCATCCATTTCGAGGCTTTTTTTTCCTTCAATATTAATGAGAAATGTAGCCAGCCGGGCCTGGAGCAAAGCCAATTTATTGGAAATGAGTTAAAGAGCATGGGAACGTTGTGACAGATTGCGCGATGGCGTCAGACAAGAATAAGATGTTGTCTTAGATAAGACTGCTGATAAGCACACCCGGAAGTCCTCATCCCCACGTTCATTTGGTTTTACCTCTGGCATGGATTAATGAGTAGCTGGACATTTGTGCAGTTACGAAATCCCAATAATTCTTTCCAAATCATTATTCAATCTCTTTCTGCAGAAAAAATAGCCAAGCTTCTGGACTCATTTGCACTTGCTTGACGCGGATCCGGGATGGGGTTTCTCGATCTTTCTTCTCGCATCAACCTCGATTAACAACGAATCATTTCCATCCATGCTACCATCCGATCTTTTTTTTCGAGTTTTATGAAGTGAATCTTTGCTGGCATACAGTATGGTAGGTAGATACTATGGAGTCAAGACTCAAGACACTAGTGAAGGGTATGAGGCAGCGGCATGCTGCAAAGCAAGGGATACAACATTTCGTCACTGGCTTTCTATCCCCCTTCATAATTATTCTTGCGGGAAAGGGTGTCAATAACAAGAGACTTGAGATTAGAGTAATAATTAAAAGGGGCCTTTTGTATAAAGGCAAGACTATTTGACTTGAAGACCAATAAACCTGGGAATAGACGGTAGGGTCCTAGGGATGTGAGGTGTATGGTCTAAGACTCTAAGGCTGGCTAGTTCAGTATAGAGCAAGAAAATTATAGGTATTAAAAAAGCAAGCAATTATACATCGTAAAACTATATATATACAAACTTTATAACTACAAGTTGTGATAGTATCGGGGGGGGGGTTTTTTTTTTTCTTTCCCTTGGAAACTCTTCATACATGATACAACACGATCCGTGATTCCCGTGAATGGCTAGGTTCATCATTCATGTTATATTCATGTGGCAACGTTTGAAATTGCTATATAGAGAAAGTAAAAGAAGTATAGGCTCATAACAACCACATTTCTCCCTGGAGCATCGATTCATCAGTGTTCTATTTAGATAGGTACCGATAGCGATATATAGATAGGATATAAGGAGTCTATAGAAGCGATGATTCATGAAAAAATCATTATATACTAGGGGCGGCCTATATATTTATAACCTCTAAGGTTTTATTATTTTATTAAGATATATTTATATTTAATACCTAATTGATTCGACCCGTAAGATATATTGCTACGGCTGTATTATTCTTTTTATTATCTATATAATAATCCTATTAAGCTGTCAAGGGCTAAAGGCCCTATGGTTGACTCGGGCAAGAGCCCTCGATTGGCCGAACCTGAAATGGTCATGTGACTCGGTCACATGACTTTCGTTCTATACAAACTATTCTGCGAGTTTCTTCTCAGTTCTGTTTTCTTCCTTTCTTTCTTCCCCAGCGCAATCTTCGCGTACATAGCCGATAGCTAGTTCTGATTCAGAATCTATCCGGTGACATAAGCCGATATATATATTATCCTTATTATTTATCTATTCTAGACCGTTTAATACTTTTCTTTATATTATTTACCTAATACGGCCCGTTTATTTCTTTATATATAGTTCCTATAATTCTACCACTACAGACCGCCTTCTTAATTTACGCGGCGCCCGAGCGTAAGCGAGGGTCAACGGCTTGTATGCATGTAGATGACTCATAGATAATAGGCTTTTTTCTTGTTCCGAACGTGGCCGAATCAATGACATCCCGGAAGTATATAAAACCAGTGGCAAGGTTTATTGTCAGCCTTACATTCGAATATGTTGAGTTGACATACCCTCTCGAACACAGCAACCAAGCAAGCCACCACTGATATCTAATCAGAAGCTAAAACTTCGGGTAAGATCACCGCCACATAAATATCGGCCGCAAAGAACAGAGGCCGACAGAAGGTCGATGTCGGAGGGGTAGATTCACGTGACCAATGACGTTGATGGCTTGAGACTAGGCGGTGAGGCCAGACTAGGCTTTTCGTGCAGAGAAAGCCACAGAAACAGGAGATTGTCAGATATGATTTGCTAGATAATGGAACTGGAAACCGTTTTCCTGCATGGCGTGGTGTATGCAGTTTATTGGACAGGGTATCTGACGGGCTGGCCACTACGGTCCTCAATTGTCAATTAGTGGCATCACGCTGAGTGAAATGGACTCGAAGAACGCCCCCTGTTTAGAATCAATAATTGATTGATTACCATTATTATCTTGGGGGACTAGACCAAAAAAGCTTAGATATCCTCATGTCACCAAGGATTGACAGGAGTCATCAGCGGCAACGAGTAACCGGCGCGCGTATTTGTCAACCAGTACGGTCTAGATAATCGCCCACTGGGTGCTGCGAGTCCGACAGAGGGAACGTGGTGGGGGTGGGCGGGGCATCTCAGTCTCGGGCGGTCTTCTTGATAATACAGCCAGGCGCCCTCACCAATCGAAAGGATTCGGCATCTTTCTGCATCGGATCACCTTATTGCGTTTCCTGCGGCCCGCTGGCGCATACTTTCTGAAGGAAGGTGCGATCTCCGATGGAACCCTCCCCAGGAAAGCGAGTATATTAAGCGCCACAGGCACCACTGCCCCTCCACCCCTCTTACTCTTAACTTTTCACGCAATACATAAGTTCCATCCATCCCCCCTTCAACACTTTCCGAATCACTCATCCTTCTCTCATATCTAATCTTTATTAAACCTCAAAACAACCAACTCATTCACAATGTCTGGCCTCAAGACTGGTGACAGCTTCCCCGCTGACGTCGTCTTCTCGTGAGTATCCTCCCGCCCGGAGCAGTTTTGCCCCCCTCATCCGGACGACGGACAAAAGGGCTAACGTTGGTTTCACATAGCTACATCCCCTGGTCTGAGGAGGCTGGCGACATCACTGCTTGCGGAATCCCCATCAACTACTACGCCTCCAAGGAGTGGGCCAACAAGAAGGTCATCCTCTTCGCTCTTCCAGGTTCGTCATCAACACTCCGCCTATCTACAGAAACTCCGCTGACCGCTCATTGCGCACAGGTGCCTTCACCCCTGTCTGCTCTGCCCGCCACGTTCCCGAGTACATTGAGAAGCTCCCTGAGCTCAGAGCCAAGGGTGTCGACGTTGTTGCCGTCCTTGCCTACAACGATGCTTACGTCATGAGCGCCTGGGGCAAGGCCAACAAGGTCACCGGAGACGACATTGTGAGTCCATTCCTATTCAGCTCTTTTCATTAACCATGCTGACTGACTCCAGCTCTTCCTCTCCGACCCCGAGGCCAGATTCTCCAAGAGCATCGGCTGGGCCGACGAGGAGGGTCGCACTGGTCGCTTCGTCATCGTCCTCGACCACGGCAAGGTCACCTACGCCGCCCGTGAGCGTGAGAAGAACGTTCTCGAGGTCTCCAGCGCCGACGCTGTCCTCAAGCAGCTGTAATGCTTTAATCCAGACGATAGATTTGACTCTTAGCGTGTGTTAGGTGGGAAGGCGCAGATATTGATGGCGGGTTAAAGATAAGCCTGCGATGAAAATCATAGACTAGACTTTCCTACTCCTAGATAGAGAAATTCAATTTACGAAGCTACGAAAATCCTTCGCCTTACGAGTTTCAGACGAGTCCATATGACGTTGGTATTTCGAAACGTATAATTAAAGTACGTTCCTTTTAAAATGACAGCAACAGCTTAAAATGATCTACAGCATCAAAGCGTCGTCGAAATTAATTCTATTGGTGAACGAAGGTGCCTTGGGTGTGCGGTCATTCGATTCTGGGCCAGGAGCCCATGACGCGCTAAGCCCAAGGCGTTTCCCAGCACCTTGCACCTCGAGGCACTAGACCACTGTAAATAATTTCCCCCCACGAAGAGCAGCAATCTTTTCCTCTTCACCACCCACCCATCCGGCCATTATGGCCTTCAATCCGCCCTCCAAACGCAAGTCCGGCTTCCCGGGATCCGGTGGACAGCAGAATGTCTCCGCAGCAGCTCGCAAGCGCGCCAAAACCTACGATGCCCGTTCTCTCGCCGTTCAGTCCGCGGACGCCGCACTGTCCGCAACGGGCGAGCTTGATGTTGCTGCCTATGTCGAGGCCCGCGAATTCGAGATTCGAGCTCTGGAATCGGGCATGCAGCGATCGAAAGAGGCCCTATCGAGTCGCGCATTTCAGAAAGTTCCTCGGTCGCTGCGACGGAGGACCGCGAGTCACAATGTCAAGAGAGTTCCGAGCAGGTTGAGAGCAAGGGCAAAGAGAGAGGTACATATCCAACTTTCTCTTATTTCTGCTTGATGATACGGTCCCCCCACCCCTTCATTATTGGAAGGGGTTATAGGGATGCTCGGTGTAGCCAAGGTGAAAGGATTCATGCTTACTATCCTAGATGATCGAAGATAATACGCCCACGGTGACAGCGCGTCGACGGAAACCGACAGAAATTATGCGGCTTCGACTAGAAACCGCCCGACGCCTCCAAGGCCTCAATGCGAAGACGAAATTGAGACGTGCGGCCTCGAAAGCGAAGCGAGATAAAGAAAGCCGGAAGTTGCTGGAGGAGGCGGGAAGCCACGCCTTCAATATTGCCCCTCGTGTCCCCAAGATCAAGAAGTACAAGCTCTCGCGCCCTAATCCGCCCGAGTCAAAGTTTCAGAAGCGACAACGCTCGAAGACATGGCTTCCGACTCACATGTTTCACGCCAAGCGTGCCAAAATGACGACCGCAAAAGAACCATTGTGGAGGTTTGCGATTCCTTTGTCACCCACCGAGAAGAGTTACCGACCGTCTCACCGGGCGAAGGGCGCAAGGGGCGCTATAGCTTGGGATATGAGTTACATGTCTACGATCCAGCTGGAGGGTACGGAAGGGACGCTGGAGAATGTGCTTAGGGCGGTTGGAGTTGAAGGGGAACAAGCATGGGGTGCTAAAGGAAGGAAATGGAGGGCGGGGACAAGAAGTCTACAGGCGTGGGCTTTTGAACGAGAGGGTCCAAAACGACCTATTGCACCGATCACCCTGATCTGGTGCGCCAAACCAAAGGCCGAGGATGTCGAGATGGCTGATGCGGATGACGTTTCTTCTGGTCAGCAAACGAAACAGAAGAATAGGGAGAAGGTGTTGATTAGGGTACACCCGTCGGCGTTCTTGCAGCTATGGAATGATCTTCTCGAGCTGTCCAAGCGACAGAATCCTCCAGTGATGGTCGAAGACCTGCGGTTTGAGATCGGTAGCATCGACATCACTGGTCCGGGATCAACGGAGGCGCTGCTCTCTGCTCTGCAACCATTGATGGCAGACGGCAAAGAGCCCCCGACAGATAGCCCGGAAGCTACGTGGTCGTCTCTGTTGGGAGTCACAAATCCTTCTTCCTTGCCACAGAATGCGCTCCTCGCGTTCTCTGCATCTGATCCTCGCCTCCATTTCCCGCCCAAGACCATGAAACCCCCATCTTCAGATATGCACATGAATAACCTCGCTATCTTGCTATCGACATGGCCCGCAGACAAAACTCAAGGCCCATCTGCTCTCTTTGATCGCTCTGCACGCCTGGCCGCGATCCGTCGCCTGCCCAGCCAGAAGGCAATCAACCGACGACGCACTCTCGCTGGACCGGGACAATACCCACCGCCTCAACTGACCGATCCTCATATTCCGATAATAGCTTTTGCATCGAGACCCCGAGTCGGGCAGTCGAAGAGCAGCAACGCCTCCGGAACCTGGACGATTCTCCTGCCTTGGAAATGCGTCACACCAGTATGGTATTCGCTGATGTATTATCCAGTGTCAAGTGGCGGTAACCCGCGATTTGGTGGTCTCAAGGAGCAACAGCAACTCGCATTCGAAGCCGGGGAACCTTGGTTTCCTGGAGATTTTCCTGGAACCCGCGCAGGGTGGGATTGGAATCTCCGTGAGAGTGAGCAGGCTAAACAGGAGTGGGAGAGGAGACCCAAGGGACGGAGGGTTGAGTTCGACAGCATAGATTTGGGGAATGGCCAGAAAGGCGAACTCGGCCGGGGCTGGGCGTGCGACTGGGAAATGCTGGTGGTACAGGGTTCGTCGGCGGATTCGATGCAGAATGAGGCTACAAATAATGCCAGCGGCGAGGAGAAGCAGGCAGCAGAGGACAGCGATGCCGCTGTTGAACCGTCAGGCGCAAGTGAGAAGAACCTTGCGGTTACTCCTAGCCCGCCGCTGAACATCTACCATCTGAGTCCGGATGTTGCCGACCTTACAATCAACCGTCGCTCGGGTCCTCTATCGACTACCAAAGAAATCTCGGTCGATAAGTCTGCCCTTGCGACCGTAAGGATTTCACTCTATAACCGTGGCACGCCCACACCCCGAGCTCGCATCTACCGTCTCCCCACCACAGATGACGGTCTCCGCCAGAAATGGCTCCGTCTCGCATCAAGCACTTCTCCGTTGGTGACGGACCCGAAACAGCCACGTCGCGGAGCGAACGCTGGCCGGGTCCAAAGCCAAAAACAGAAGACTAAGCAGCCACCCGGAACGCAACAAGAGACTGAAATGCCCTCAGAGGAAGCCCGCCGGCAACTCGCTGCCTCACTGATCTCCCCGCCATCAGATGCAACATCTGGTGACGAGCACTTACCACTTCCACCTGCAGACGATCTCATTGGATTCGTCACGACGGGCAACTATAACCTCGCTGAAGGAAAGGTGACGGGGATCGGATCGATTCTTGTGTCGAAGGTCGTTGAGACGGGGAAGAAGGTGAAGGCCAGGGAGAGGAAGATGTGTATTGTTCGTGCTGCGGGGGAGAGGGTGGGTAGACTGGGGTATTGGGAGGTTGTTTGATTTATGGCCATATATGTCGTGAGAATGGCCGTATAAAGTCATGAATAAACACTTACGAATAAAAAAAAAATGTATCCATATGCATGACTCTCTCAGTGGATTTTCCTGCTGTAGCGGGACTCGGCAGTTGAAAACAAATCGTACGTAGCGTTTCCGCAAGCTCCATGAAAGGGGATACAAATCGACTCGATCACCCCGATTAATTGATATACAATACAGTTACATTTATTGGTCTCTATCGAAAAGCAGAACGGGAAAAGATCAGATCAAACCTTCGTGAAAGAAACAAAGAAAAAAAATGAGAAATGTAAAAACCCTCTGATCTATTTTCTATCCAACAACCCGATCCACGAAAGCCTCCTCCAGCCGTGCCACCTCTTTCTTGAATTCCTCAACCTCCTTCCAGCAATCCAAAGGCCGTCTGTCGTTCAACCGCAAACAGCTCACAACCTCCTGCTTCGCCCGCGACACGCTCTCATCCAGCTCGGTCAGCTGTCTCCGGCCCTCGAGCTTCTCACGCAACCGCTGGATCTCGTTCTGAACGGACTCGCGGGACAGGTCGCGGTCGACCGCCACGCGGTGAACTGGCCCCGAAGGAGGTACTACTGGGTCTTCGTCACGGCCGGCGAAGGGTACGCGGGGTGCGTCCAGGTCGAGAGAGGGGGCCAGTTGGGTGGTGGGGACGAAGGTATAAGTGTTTCCGCCCTTCTCTTTCACGTCGGCTTCTTTCGCCTCGGCGATGCGCCGTTCGATCTCGGCGAGGGTTTGCTGTTCGCGGGCGCGGAGGCGGGCGAGCTCTTCGGAGACGCGGGCTTGGATTTGGAGTTCGAGGGATTTGGCGCGCGAGGAGTCGGTCTGGGGATTTTTGATTTGAGGTTAGATTGGGGTTTTCTGTTTGGTTGATTGTTTTTGAGGATGCGAGAGGAAGGGGGGGCTGAGGGTGTACGTATGTACCTCGGAGCTGGACTGGAGGGACTCGACAAGGTCTGCGGAGAATTGGACGGGGTTTGCACTGTAAAGCAGATTGTTAGTCTTTTGTCTCAATTGGAAGTATGGTATATATATATGGGGCAGTCCGGTAGAAATGATCTGGATGCAAGAGGGTGGGAAATCTTGACGTCGTTTTCCGCATGAGGTTGAACGTCTCTCTCGCTTTTGGCTCCAATTGGCACAATGCGCACCATACAGGAGCTCCAGTCACTCTGGTTCATTTCCTCGAAGACCAGACTCCAAAGAAAAACCATTTGGCAAAGAAGAGAAAGACGTCGTATGATTTCATCATACCTTGTGAAAACGTGCTTCGAGCCTGTCGAGGCCTCGGGCTTAGAGCTGCCGGCGCCCATTGTGTCTCTGTAGGAACGAACCGACCCTTCTGTAACTGAGTATGATACGCCTGTCACGGAATGATTCAGCAGGACCGTAGAAAGAAGGGTCGTGAACAGCGAACGTCTGGAGGTTCAAAGTCGAGCGTTCGACATCCGAGCTCCGTTCGGCTTGATTTCGGGTTGTTGATTCCGCCTTGTTGCGATGTGGTCACGTGGGATCCTTCAATGCTGAGTCAGCGTCAAGCATCTTTTCGATCTCAAGAGAGGCTTTTTCGGGAAGGTTTTGAATCAATTAAGTTGTTTTTTTTTTTTTTTTCTTTAATACAAGATTCCTCCCAAAATTTCAGAATGTCGATGAATTATCTAGTTCTGGGGCCATGTCAAATGTGTGGAGGAGTAAAATGCGCTCAAAGCGCAGGTAGCGACTGAATCGAGAGCGCAGCGCTATTGATGGCATTGAGGGAACTTCCATTATGCTTTGGTCCAATGGAGATCGAGAATACTTATCAAGTCACCACTATTATGATCAAAGCTGTTGATACATATACATAGTAGGATACTAACTGAAGAGTCTTGTCTCGAATAGCCGAGGATCCCTGGCAGAACGGTAATGTAGACGCAGCCCACAACTTAAACAAGTTGGCAAGCTTGCGCTGTATCCTCCAGTTGTACCTGCTTCACTCCATACTATCATTGGCTGGTTGAGAAAACATACCGTACTCTGGACCTAGGGAGCTTTATATAATATGACATCAGCGGAATCAGCGTCAAACAATAGAAGCGGGATAGCTTCGGCTAGGGGAAATTATCATTCATCATGTGTTGTTGCACGGGGGTCTAGGCGCAGAGAGAAGGGATGTAGTAGCCTCATCTCGGAAATGATAACCATGGTAGAGAAACTCAGGCCAGCACAGCACGTTCCAAAAGGGACAAGGAGAACTTCAAATTCACAATTAAATATAGGGTCGTGATATAGCAACACCCTTTGGGGTTAACGCAACACCCTCTAGGTTCCAGCGACACCCCCCTTGCCTAATCAGGTAAGGTTTAGTCATGTGATCACTGCGAATCTACCTGATTAGGCAGGGGGTGTCGCTGGAACCTAGAGGGTGTTGCGTTAACCGCAAAGGGTGTTGCTATATCACAACCCAAAGTATACAATCCCTGATGAATCGAGTCGATGACTTCCAAAATTCTATGCACAGTGTATACTTATAGAAACAATAATTATTTAGCAAGACAATAAGAGCAATCGATAAATGGATTGGCTGGTAGGATTGCTTTTTCATCGCTACTACTGGAATAGATGTCTAATCGCGAATATTCCACGCCGGTAATTACCCCGGAAGGGGCCAATTCTGTCCTTTTTCCCTTTTTCCCTCCTAAAGGATAGCGAGTGGACAGATAACCGGCATTCAAAAAGGCCTACTTCGACTCTTCTCGTTCTTCCCGCGTTCTGACCTTCCTCAGCGCCCTTCTCGAGTCTCGACCCTTCAACCGCCCCTGCAAATCCTTGAATTGCCTGCGTTTTCGGACATAGAGGATTGTCTGTAGCAGCTTTCTGGGGTCTGGGGACCTGGAATTGCCAGTCTCCAGCTGGGGTTGCTGACAGGCTACAGCACTGACAAGGCATCTGAATCCGTTGCCCGTTCTCATAGGTACGTAACATTCTCCCCCTCACTGCCCCCTCATTCTCGAAGAAAATGAACCCGTGTTCTTTTCCTCTTCGCCCCTGGTCCGTTATTTTTCCGTCGTATTCCCCGAGATTCTCTCCATTGTGTGCGTCTGTCCATGTGGTCTTTACCTTTGTCACTCACCGGAGAACTCGGGGAAATGAGGGAGAAAGTGGGAAAGACACGTCCCATGCGACACACCCCACATCTGTTCCTCAGGCCCTGCGTTTGCCGTTACAACGCGTCATGGGAAGGGTTTCGCTACCCGCCCTGCTTTCTTGAGTCCTGTTTGTGCTGAGATTCTCGCTAACCATAATCGTATAGGCTTGGAGAGTCTTGGAAGGGAGCCATTGACAGAATCCTGGAAATGTTCGACCACTAGAAAGTCAACAATAGCTGGTCGAGCAAGTAGTCTTCCAGGTTTTTGACCCATTGGCGCATTCCTCGAAACAATAAGAATGTATCATGCATCATCAACTGAACCAACCCCAGCATGGTACCTGACAGGAATACAACCTGTACGGATCAACCAGATTCGAAAGAAAAATGGGGACCAGGGGTGATCGATGGTCTGTTCTTCCGTACGAAAACGAAGAAGTCAAATGCAACGGGGCCGTGGGTGACCGGCAAGCCGTTGACAGTGAGTTCCAGTTCGGTGCTCGTTGCAGCGGCGGTGGTGGTATTGGGACTGAGCCACTTACTGTTCGTACTGTGGCCCGCTCCCGGTGAACCCGGTCTTCTCGTTGGCGGCCAATCGCCCACTGACCTCATTGTCGCGCCCAACCCCTCCTATGGTCCCGCGCCGTCATCTCTTCTTCCTTCCCCCCACCATCAACCAAATTATTATTACTCTGCCCCGTCTCCTCCGTCAGACTCTTGTATTAATTCCCTGCAGCCGCGCTTCTGTCAGAATCCCCAGCCGGCCTCGTATCCCAATCTCTTCTCTGTATCTGTCCCAGCTTCCTCTTCCGTCGCAATGTCGTCTGCTGTGCTGGACGAGGCTAAGCGCATTGCGCGCGAGTTCAAATACCCCGCCGAACAAGTTCAGCGGGGCGTCACTGAATACATCAGAGAGATGGACGAAGGTTTAGCAAAGGAGCACACGACCTTGAGCCAAATCCCTACCTTCGTTACTGCTGTGCCAAATGGTACTGAAAAGGTACTTCCACTCTTGTTCGGATGGCGGTCCAGGCTCTTGGCTTTGGAATTTGTTATTCGTTTTCTTCTTCTGCCTGCGAATTGAAATACTGATTTGCTGTTCCTTTCCAGGGTCTCTACCTTGCAGTTGACCTGGGCGGTACCAACTTCCGTGTGTGCTCCGTTCAGCTCCACGGAGACACCACTTTCTCACTCACACAATCAAAGATCATGATCCCCCGTGAATTGATGGCCTCGGGGACTGCCAAAGATCTGTTCTTATTCTTGGCCCGCCAGATCGAGGCCTTCCTCAGAATTCACCACAATGAGCACTTCGAGGCTCACCTCCGACGCCGTCGCGATGGAAATAAGGTAGAGGACCTCTTCGATCTCGGTTTCACCTTCAGCTTTCCTGTCCGCCAGATGGGAGTGAACAAAGGCACCCTTATTCGCTGGACGAAGGGCTTTAACATTCCCGATGCTGTTGGGCAGGACGTCTGCGCCCTCCTGCAATCGGCCATTGACGAATTGGAGCTGCCCGTTCGTGTGGCTGCCCTGGTCAACGACACTGTCGGAACTTTGATGGCCCGTTCCTACACCTCGCCTGGAAAGACTGGAACTTTGATCGGTGCCATCTTCGGAACCGGTACCAACGGTGCCTACGTTGAGAAGCTTGACAAGGTGACCAAATTGACCTCCATCGAGGGAGCCCAATATGACAAGTCGACTGGCGAGATGATCATCAACGCTGAATGGGGTAGCTTCGACAACCACATGAGCGTGCTGCCTACCACTCGATACGATGATCAACTCGATGCCGAGAGCAACAACCCTGGAATCCAGATGTTCGAGAAGCGCGTGTCGGGTATGTTCTTGGGCGAGATTCTGCGCCGTGCCTTGCTCGACATGCACAAGAACCCGTCCGTGAACCTCTTCAAGCCCAATGGCCGATCGAAGGTTGTCGTTGCTGAGGACTCGGCGCTCTACAAGCAATGGGGAATTGACACCAGCTTTTTGAGCTTGGTCGAGGCTGACAACTCTTCCAGCCTTGACGAAGTTAAGACCGCCTTGAAGGACCACTTGAGGGTGGAGGGACCCAGCGTCACCGACTGCCAGGCTGTCAAGGTCCTTGTCCACGCTATCGGCAAGCGTGCTGCTCGCTTGAGCGCCGTCCCATTGGCTGCCATCCTTCACACCACTGGAAGGTTGCAGACCGACGACATTGTGGACATTGGTGTCGACGGCAGCCTGGTCGAGTTCTACCCCAACTTTGAGGGATACATCCGCGAAGCATTGAGGGAAGTCTCTGAGGTAGGACCCGCCGGTGAAAAGAAGGTCCGCATCGGTATTTCCAAGGATGGCAGCGGTGTCGGTGCTGCTTTGATTGCCTTAGTCGCCAGCAAGGAAGACCTTACTGTGAACAGGTGAGAGACAAGGCAGGCCTTTGGTTTCCTCCTTCTGAGCGCTTGACACGATTTATTTCTCCACCTTGCTACGTATATGGCTATGTCTACGTTGTACGCACGTATGATTCGTTTTTTTCTGATTCCGTTTGACTATCATGTCGGTCATCTTCATGCTTCAGATTTTTTTTTGCTTCTAACCTTGTACCACTCTCGGAAGGGTGGTATTTGTTTTGCTCTCATCTCAAGCAAGGTGACCTTTCCTTGTTGACGCGAAATAATCGCGCAGCAAGCCCCCGCCGCTACTTCCGCTGCTCATTACTTGCAACCCTTGGCGGGGTTCGTAAGTTTCTGAGGCGGACGAAAGCAGGGTCAGATTGCGGACGTGCGGGGGATTACATGCATGGGCCGGTGTTTTCTTTTCTTTTGTTAGGATTTGGGACCGGGAGAGGTGATGTATCATTATCATTATCTCTTAGAAAGTACGCAGGAAAGCGGAAATTATAAACAAAATTTGGGACGAGTTCCTCCCTTCAAATATTACGAACTTAGATCTTGGATCAATATCCTAGTATGCTTCCACTCAGCACTCCCACCTTTAGGGGCTAAGTAGTCATTCTATGATGGCACCAAGGTCTTCGCTGCGAGCAGACTTGTCCTTTGATGACGCAATAAGCAGCAAGTAGAGAATGTGGAACCATCGAAGTAGTTGACTGCAACCTGCAGGTGGGTTGCAGGTACACAGCGCTACTACACCATGTGTACACTGTACACAGTAAACAAAAACATGCATGACACACTGCAGCGGAAGTAAAGTATACTGATCTTATACATTGAAGCGGGCTTGGCTTGCTGGGATCTGTACCAAGTGGATGATCCGTGGGGGTGTCACATGTTGGGCAGGGGTGCTGTGGAAGTCACAACCAGGGACTCCTTCTCTTTTCCATGTCTGTATTTAACTCGTGTTGTACGGATGAAGAAAACAATAGTTATTATGTTCTTGTTTTTGTATATGTCTATCTAAAACAACTTGTGAACAACTCGTGAAACATATTGGCATCTCTACTGCTCATATCCAATGGCCTTGGGGTGCTGCACCCAGGCGAACGGAGCAGAAGCTCCCAGCAAGCCATGGGGAGTTTTGCCGCTGAGCTTGGGGTCCTCCCCGATGAAGTTGTTGGGGAATCCCGGTTCGAAATCGGTGGCACTCTCCAGGTATTTGATTTGCTTCTCCGTCAACTTGATCTTCAATGCCTGAATGTTGTCCTTCAGGTGCTCCACCTTTCTTCCACCCACGAGAGGGAAGACATTGGGAGTCTTGCACAACACGTACGCCAAAGCGATGGCAGTGACGGACTCGATGCCGTGCTCGGCCGCAACGTTCGAGAGAGCCTCGCTGACTCTGATCTCCTGCTCAGTCTGCTCCTTGCCAAACACGTTGCGCAGGCCTTCTCCCTTCTTCTTGCGCTCCTCCATCGCCTTCTTCGACTGGAAGTGGCCGCCTCCCAGAACGTCCCAGGGCGCAAGCGCCATGCCGAAGTGGCGCGCCATGGGAATGATCTCACGCTCGAAATCCCGCAACATCACGTTCCATCGACCCTGGTAGATCGAAAAGGGAGTCTTGCCGTGAGCGCGGGCATAGGTGTTCGCCGCAGACACGACCCAGGCCGGACTGTCTGAGATTCCAAGGTACAGGACCTTACCCTGCTCGACCAGGATGTGCAGGCTGTCCATGATCTCCTCAATGGAGGTGGTGTGGTCCCACCAGTGCAGGTACAAGATATCGATGAAGTCTGTCTGCAGTTTCTTCAGGGAATCCCGCACGCTCATGTGCAAGCTGCGCTTGTGGTTGCCGCAGTGGTTAGGCGTTTTGCCCTTGCCGAATGCGTGCGACTTGTAGTCGGTCGTGAATTTGGTGGCAATGACCATCTGGTCGCGGTTTTTGCGCTGCGCCATCCATTCGCCGATCCAGGCTTCGGATTGCTCGTTCTGGTAGTTGTTGGATGTGTCGATGAAGTTTCCGCCGGCCTCGAAGTATGCGTCCAGCAGCTTGAAGGATTGCTCCTTGTTCATGCTGCCCATGAAGTTTTCCCAGGCATCGCCAATGGACATGGCGCCCAGCTGGAGAGGGGAGACGCGGATTCCAGCCGTGGAGGAGAGGATGCGGTAGCGACCCAGCTCGGTGGGAGGCTCGGGGGCGGGTACGAATAGCTCGGCCATTTTGGTTTATAGTCGTTCGAGGATCGGTTCAATTGGATGAATTCAAAGGGGATTTCTCACAAGGGTTGAGATGGTGATCAGTCTGGGCATGTCTTTCTTTCTCGCAGGACATTGATTGATATTTATACTGGAGCTCGCTCGGAGATTATCCATTACGCTGGCGGACTTAACAACATCATCGAAACCTACGGACGAACGACCGCGCCACCTCCCATACCGTCGATTCGTCGAAGCTGGTTTCAAGAGCTCCATGATGTCGCCCGCAATGGAGACTGGCCCATATATCCAGTCTGTGCGGCGCTTGGCATTAAGAAGTCTAACGGAGTCTACGGAGTAAGCAATCATCTTTCGCAGCAGAGTCAGTTTCCCGTTCGAATTGTGCATTCCCCGCCTTCAAACCATTGAACAATCCTCCGATGTGGCGGATCGATCGAGTCTACGAACAGCATTGTAGACAAGTGGCAGCATGGCAATCAACCTCCCCATTGGAATTGAACTAGGTAGTGCATGAATTCCTGAAGCAAGTTGATTCTGCAGTACTCCGTAACTCCGTACTTAGTACTTACACCGCTGCATCACGCTGACCTAAACTCCGATCTCTCCGGGGTATTTCCCGCAGCAGTGCAGCACTTGCGGATCAGGCATCTTTCTGCCTGAGGCATGAAGAAACCATGCAGTTGTTTTGGCACGCTAGTCCAAATGCAGTCTAAAGCTGTCATCCCCCTTCTCAATGGACCTTTGGACGTTTAGATCTTGCGGACTTTCGTCATGTCAGAACTTATTTCCAACGAACTTCCCTTCTTCTTCCCCGACAAATCACCTGTCCATTTGGTTCGAGCGCATATTTCCTTCTGGCTGGACTTTCTACCTAGGTAGGTAGTAGGTACAGTATGTACATCGAAACTTCAAGAATGCTTGGCACTCCGCCGTGGGGCCCGTGGAAGACAATGCGCGAGCGGAGCTTGCGGAGTTAAGCTTGTTTGACTCCATTATTTCCCCATGATCTTCGAATGTGAATGGAAACGGCCGAATTTGGAGCGGGTGCGCACTGGGCAATGCTGGCAAGAATTCTAGAATTATAGCCAGTGTGGGCCGCTTTCCATGTGGTAGGAGGTACCTAATACCTATGGAACGTTCCAGCCGGGTTTTTGGGCGCTAGCGGTACGGATCTGGGTATTTCTACCTATCAGAGTTACGTAGTTGGTAGGTTGTTATGTGTGTCTTTGGAGTGGATTGGCCAGGAAAGAATATATATCGAGAGTCTGCAAGTGCTGTCATATTATAATCGGCTCTGGGGTGGTTGGGAGAGATAGATGTATATATATATATGCCAGGCGCTTAGTTTAGGTGAGAATTTTTGGTTCGCTACCCGTCAGTTGATCAAGCCGATTAGTTTTTATTGTAAAAAGTCATACCCTGTCTAAAGTCTCCCTACAGTAAGCGCGTTGTGATCGATTCCTGGACGTTTCTCTCGGTAACTTCTGACGAAACATTTATAAGGTTCTTTTGCTCGCATCACTCCTTTCATTGAACTCTGGCAAGAGCACAAGTTGAATAGGGGAAAGCTCGTCAAAACTTTGGTCGCTAGCCAAAATATGGTGGGATACAGTACCAGCATATATCGTCAGGTAGTATGGATCTCTAGCGTGGCTGAGCTCCATTTTCAACGCCGCCGATGAAATGACAATCAAAGTAATTGCTAAGAGTCAACAGAATAAATTCAACGTTTGTCCTGATGATATATTTGCCGGTTGAGAGGGTAGAGTTGCTACAGCAGGATTCTCAGGGAATTTGTTGGAATAAATAAGAAAGAGTGTATGGAGTAAACGGTGCTGCTTCAGTGTTATGTCTTTTGCGCCCATTGTTTGCTTTTCTTGCTCGAATTGCCCCCCCCCCCGCCAGTCAATAATTTTTATTTAGATGTAAATTTGAATACACGCGCTTATTGGATATCAATGCTCTAATCTCGATCGGCTCGCCCTAAGCCTGACGGCAAGCTTTGACATTCGCCAATATTATCGAAGAGTCGCCGAAACTCGGTGGATGAGTTGGGTGCGTGTGAATAAATAACAGTCTATTTGTATTATGTAAAGGCCTCTCTCCGAATGCAAATGCGTGTAACTCCGGATGCGGGATGTCGCTAGTGCCGAGTCAATAGCGCACCTGCATGCTTTCTTTCTTTGTTGGTTTGTAGATCCCGTCAGTCCGTGGGAATCAATTACATGGCATGTACCCGAAGACATAGGTTACTTACAGTACAATTCTTCCTCGTTTGGTGCGTTTTACGCCACAGAGTTGCCAGACAGTCGAATTTTACTGCGTACTCTTGCCCATGCTTGATAACTGACCGATGAGATAAAGTTGACAAGACAAGGCTTCCTAAGAGGGTACCCATTCCACCGGATCCGATGGCAATCATCCAATGGAAATGGCTAGTTGTCGATCATGGTTCGTTGATGGGGTGTGGCGGCAAATCAGGAGCATTAGAAAGCTCTTGGCTATGCCAGGGATGGGACCTCCAAACAATGCTATTGTATCCATCCTTTGCTTTTTCCCGCTTTATTGAACTATTTTTTTCTTCCTCCCCAAATGCTTTTCTAAGGAGCTTTCATAGGCCCAGCCACAGCTCAATGAGAATCTGGCCCACAGTAAGCTTATATTGCAGATCGATGGATTATGATGATTCTGATGTGGACAAAGTCACCCCATTCTGATCCTTGCAGCTGGATGATGGTCTTCGGAGTCGGGCTCGGGATCCTTGTGTTTAAGTGTGCGGGCTGCAGCACTCCGAAAGGGAGTACCTGTAGACATCGGTCAGCTGTACGGGGTATATGTTTCGCAAAGCTGGACACAGGGAGGTTGACGTCAATTGTGGTAGGGTATTACTCTCGGGACAGATGCATGCAAGGTCATGGGTGTTTTACAGTAAGACAGTCATTCACTCGACAAGGGGACATCGATTGGATGTTATTGAACAGTTATATCAATGATCCAAAGAGGTCTCACTGAAGTTGTAGATCTGTATGTAGTAATGTACAGTACATCCATAGGGATGAAAAGTATGTACCTGTATTCTTTATGGTCAAGGGATCCCAGTCCCTACAGGTACAAGGGAGGTACTTAGCTCGCTGCGTGATGATTCAAAATGACCCGTTGATTTGATACATGGGACCTTGCCTGGGGTTTCGATTGGTCATTTTTGTTCTTGTTTGACTTCTTCAGCCCTTGGTTTGTACTACATCAGATTTCAGCTGGCTTTGTTTCCATATCCGATGGCATACTGTGTGGTAACAAGGAGATGATCATGGTCAATCATTAGACTGATTGATTCCCTGTGATGGGTTTCCAAGAGTTAAGGAAGTGGCTGGAAACTTGGGAAGGAGCCGAGGAGGAGCGATCCTGCCCAAACTGGCAATCGTTGTTGTTGTTGTCCACGTCTCCTGCACGCGGATGGCGCCAGGCGTTGCTTTATCCCAATCAAATGTGTCCTCAGCCAGGATCTGCAATCTGAACTCTTCCATCGCTGTTCTTTTGGATTCCCACATTCCTGCTCTTAATTTAATCTGTCTCGGATCCGGTTCGCTCCTTTCCGTCAACCTTGAGTCCTTGACCCGTTCCCCCTTGCTTCCCTTCCTCAATCCAGCTGGCCTCAGTCTGAATTCAAGCCAATTAAGCCAATTACACGTTCCCGTCTCAAAAAGCAAGATTTTCATAGAAGAGGGTTTAAGTATCCCACACTCAATTTTCTTTTTATTGTTATTCTTTCTTTCACTGTTCATTGCACGCCATAGTATACGGTGTCGGTTATCTCAACGGTGAGATACAGTCCAACTCAAAATGAGCGACACCACGCAGGCTGCTGCTCCCCCTCAAAGCACTCAGGTGCCCGGAATCCCCGCAGTCGAAAAGCAGAAACATCTTGAACCGACGCCAACAGCGGTGTCACAGCCGACTTCTATGGACAAGGAGAGTACTCTGGTGGACGAGCCACGAACTGATACACCCCAGCCACATGAAGGCGCAAGCACTGCCGAAACGGACGACGAGGATGAGAAGGAAGAATATCCTTCGACATGGAAGCTTCTCTTGGTGACGATTGCGTTGTGTCTGTGCGTTTTCTGTATTGCATTGGTGCGTATTGTCCCCAAAGATGCCGTTGCCATACCTCCGACCAGCCCCTGTGCTAACGATCACTCTTCAATATAGGACAACACTATCATTGCCACTGCGATTCCCAAGATTACAGACCAGTTCAACTCCTTGGAGGATGTGGGTTGGTATGGAAGTGCCTACCTCCTGACGACGTGCGCCATGACTCTCGTCTTTGGCAAGCTCTACACGTTCTGGTCCATCAAGTGGATCTACTTGGGAGCCTTGTTTGTCTTCGAGGTTGGATCTCTTGTTTGTGGTGTTGCGCCGACATCAACGGCTCTCATTATTGGCAGAGCTATAGCTGGTTTGGGCGCGGCGGGACTCTTTTCTGGATCTATTCTCATCGTCAGTAAAAGCGTGCCTCTGATCAAGCGACCTCTCTATACCGGGCTCATTGGTGGAGTCTATGGGATCGCAAGTGTCGCTGGGCCTCTGTAAGCCTTTTAGTGCCTCCTTTGCTGCTGACCTGAACGACGCTCGTGCTAACAGTTGTGCGATCAGAATGGGCGGTGCGTTTACTGACCACGTTACATGGAGATGGTGCTTCTACATCAACCTGCCGTTCGGTGCCGTAACCGCCCTTTTCGTCCTTATCTTCTTCAAGTCGCCAAAGACCGTCAAGAAGAAGTCTGGCCTCAAGAACCAGCTGATGGAACTCGATCCGATCGGCAATATCTTCTTCCTTCCAGGAGTCATCTGTATTCTGCTTGCGCTTCAGTGGGGTGGTGCTAGATACGCCTGGGGCAATTGGCGGATCATTCTGTTGTTCGTCCTTGGTGGAGTCCTGCTATTTATTTTCGCTGGAGTCCAGCATTGGAAACAAGAAAAGGCTACCATACCTCCGCGCTTGATCAAGAATCGGAACGTCTGGGGTAGCGCCTGGTATGGATTAGCTGTGGGAGCTTCCTTCTTCGTTTTGGTCTACTATGTAAGAAACCTCCCTGCTTCCTCGTGTTCAAATCCACGCTGACAACTCATCTCAAAGCTTCCCATTTGGTTCCAATCTGTCAAAGGTCAAACAGCAACCAAATCTGGAATCATGAACCTCCCAATGATTCTCTCGATGGTAATATGCTCGATTCTTTCCGGTGCTCTTGTCACCTTATGCGGATACTACACACCGTTTATGATCCTTTCCTCGGTCATGTTAACCATTGGTGCGGGCTTGCTCACAACGTTGAAGACCGACTCGGGACACAGCGCATGGATTGGCTACCAAGCCTTCTTTGGTATCGGCACGGGACTCGGCATGCAACAGACCATGATTGTTGTGCAAGCTACTCTGCCGGCTGTCGACGTTCCCACCGCGACTGCGATCCTTATGTTTGCACAGACACTGGGCGGAGCCGTTTTTGTTTCTGTTGGGCAGAACGTCTTCCAGAACCAACTTGCACACAACATACGCGCATATGCTCCCTCGCTCGATGCTGCCAAGGTCATACAGGCCGGTGCAACACTGTTGCGACATGTTGTCCCGCATGACTCGCTGGCAGCTGTCTTGAAAGCCTACAACGACGCCATCACTCAGACATTCTATGTCGCTGTTGCTATGGGCGCGCTCTCCCTTGTCGGTCCGATTTTTATCGAATGGAAGTCAGTCAAGGGAAAGAAGCTAGAGGTGGCTGCGGCTTAATAGACATGTGTTTATTTCATTTTCGACTTCACGAACATGGAAAAGCTTGATGATGAGAATCGAGCCGGGGAACCCCCACCTCTGATTCTGGATTGAACGAATCCTTACATCCGTACCTATGCGACATGCACAGCGGTTGATATCTAATTATGAGTCTATACAGCCAAGCCATATGGAGGCGAAGAGAATGATGCTTGAGTTATGTGTACATAGTTGATTCATAGTAAATTATTCTCCGTATTGCAAGTAATGATAATATTGGTGGTCTTCACGTTCTCACTAGTCGAGTTCCGCCAACGATTCTCCCGCGATGCGTCAGAGTAGATGAAAGGGAGTTTGTCAGGTGGTAGTAGATACCTAAAAGACTTAGGCAGTCCTCACTCTCCTGATCTATCGCAATTGGATCGCTGGGTCTATATCGGGAAGCTCACTAAATACTTCCAAGGTATATGATACGGAAGAATCCACAACCGCAAGCAAGAAAAACAGCAACTCTATAGATGGGAATCATAGAACGGAAAGGAAAAGACAAGTCGAATTTCAGAAGCAGAAGGGAATAAAAAAATTCAATAATCAAACCGCCGCATAAAGACTCAAATAAATGCCCCAGACGACGCCGCACGCGCTGCCAAAGACCACGCGGCGATCCACCGGAATCACCGTGTACAGCAGCGTCGAGACGAGGGGTCGGAATTTCAGCCGCGCCAGCATCAGAGGCCAGAAGTCCTATTCGCTTCCCTTTAGTAGGTTGTTCAAACATATATATATATGATTACTCACCATCTTCACATCCCCAACGACCTTCCCCACACTTCCCCCCTTCAACAGATTAACCAACACCACGAACAGCAGGATGTTCAGCACCCCGCCCACGGAGAGATCGAGCAGGAACTTGATGGCGAAATTGCGCATGCGCGAGCCGGACTTTTTTGCCTTGGGTTTGAATCCCGGAGGAAGAGGTTTTTCTTTATCTTTATCTTTATCATGATCATGACGAGTGGTGGTGGTGGTGGTGGTGATGGCGGTCAGCGTGGCAGTAGTAGTAGTGTTGGTGTTGCTGGTGGGAAAGCCGGGGTATCGCGCCTCGATGGATTTCTGCCAGGAGAAGTTGATGGGGACGATGATGAGGCCGTAGGTGACGAATTGGAGCAGGGCGAGGGTGTTCAGGGTGAAGGGTTTCTATGATTGTGGGTTATTGTTATTATTATTTCTATGTATACATGTTGGTTGACTCTAACCTGGGGGTGGGGTAAAAGCTGGGGAAAACTACGAATACATACGTCATGCTTGTACTGGTCTATGATCTGGGCACAGATGTTCGATATGGCATTCAGGATGGTGGATTGGATGAACGTCACGGTTAATGGCGACCGGATCGTCGCATTCTTGGAGAACATGCTGCCGTGGAGTTGAGGATTACATGGGGTCGAATGAAGACAAGGACGAACCAGTGGAACGAGAAAACAAGGTGAACGAGCGACTTTGAAAGAAAAAAAGAAAGAGAGAGACTTGGAATATTTCAGGGAATCAGGGGAAATTGATACGTGGGGCCGTCGAGACGCGGGTTAAAGCGAACGTGGCCTCGAAGCTTGATACCAATGGGGCATTGGGGTTTCCGCCCGCCAGATCAACATTAACTTGACTACAACATACGTTACTGGACTACGAACACAAAGAATCGCTGTTGCAAGGCTAATCATCCTTTGAAGTCCACTTTTGGCATTTGCATGTGGTCCTCGGTTGAGGAACCATTCAGCAACGCAGTTAAACGAAGTACGCCCCTGCGGATGGAAAGCCACAAAAGTCCACTAGATCAGCAAATATATCTCACAAAATGCAGGCAGATTTTATGTCACATCTCTCATTTCATGACCATCTAGGCCGAAGAAATCTCTCTCTTCCGCACAATGACAGTCGGCCCATTCTTTGCACTGGTGAAGTGATCCACCAACGCCAGATGCCCTTGGCTGTCTTCCCCAGTCCGATCTGCCATCTCCATGTCAAACAAAAACAACATCCTGGCAAGGGTGAGACGCATCTCCATGATCGCCATGCTCTTCCCAATGCAGCCTCTGGGCCCGATGCTGAAGGGACAGAAGGCTTTGCGTGCAATTTCAACATCTTCCTTGGTGCATTGCCACACATCGGTTGCTGTCTTGCACGTAGCTCCTTCGATCCATCGCTCGGGGATGTACGACTGTGGCTCGCGGTAATATTCGGCCTGTCGATGGATGGAGTAGATAGGCGTTCCGCAGTCAGTTCCTGCAGGCAGGAAGACTCCGTCAACCGCAGCACCGCCCTCCATGGCTTCCCTGGGTAGGGCACCGGGTACTGCGGGGGCTAGACGCATAGCTTCGTCGACACATGCCTTCAGATACACCAGATCGTTCAGTTTCGTGCCGCTGACAATGTCCTCGACGTCGGTAAAGGCGCTTCGGACCTCGTTCTTCAAAGTGTCCATTGCGTATTTGTTCCGCACGAGGTAGAAGATCGTGGCTGCGAGAGTGGTAGATGTCGTGTCACTGCCGGCAATCATCAATACGTTGGCCTCGCCCCAGAGCTCTGGAGTTGTCAGCCCGTTGCCTGTTTCGGGGTCTTTGGCGTTGAGAAGGTAGTAGAAGAAGTCCTTCTTTGCTTCGCGGCCAGCCTGCGCTCGTTCTTTGGCACGTTCGTTTACCTCGACGCGAGAGTTCATGATGAAGTTCCATCGGTCGGTTGTCAACTTGCGAATAAAGATCTGGTCCAAGTGCCAGCTGTCCAGGGGCATCCACAGTCCGCACTTGTCGAAGCGAGAACGATCAGCCTGTGCTCGATCATCTTTTGAAGAGCAATTACTCACCACATAATGCCGATTGGCTGCTCTATCAACCAAATGAACCATCTTCCTCTTTCCACTCGAAACCAGCATATCAAAGCTCTTGCCAAAGCACAGTTCTCCCATAACGTCATAGGTCAGATATCCAAACCAGTCCGCCAAATTGCGCACCACGGCGCTTCCCTTCTCAGCACTACCAGAACCGTCCTGCTGCTCTCCGCTCAGGACAGCGCAAAGCTGACGAACATGCAGAAGCATCACGTCTTCCATGCCTTTCAGGGCATGATCGGAAAAGGCCTGGCTCAGCACACGGCGCTTGCGACCATGCACCGTCTTGTCGATTGCATTGTGCGTGTTGTAGACACCCTTGATGGCGGGGAAAGCATTATAGAAGTTGGCCTTCTTGAACCGTTTCCCATGACCATAGATGTCGTGGAGTCCCTGCGCTGTGTTGATGGAGACGAAGTTGGGAGCCACGCGGACGTGGGTGCCGTATTGTTGATGAAGGGAATGCAGCCAGAGGTGTCGGTCGCCTTTTAGTCCGTGGTACAGCTGCACCCAGGGGGTGATGGTTGTGAGGAGTGGGCCGTTGATATGGCGCAAGGGGTGGAAGAGTCGGTTATAGAGGGCGTAGATGGAGGACTGTTGTTTTGAAGGCGGATGTTAGCAGGTAAGTCATACTATCGAATCCTCGTCAAAATCTCCTTTCAGATGAATGTGCTTCCAGAAAAGCAAAGGACCCGGAAGAAAGCAAGTACATACAAAGCCCAGAAGACACAAACACACACCCACAACCCCCTGTCCGATCGACGACTGCACGAAAATCGGTTGAACCAACATCGTTACCTTTTACCCATGCAGCATCAATCCGAAGAAGATACTTGCAAGCCAGCCAGAGAGAACCCAAGTCTGTAACCCTCTCGTTCTAGGTGGTAGTCGTATACTTCCAGTTGCGGGAAAAAGTCATCCGAGAGTAGCCGAGCCCAACCGCAGAGCTAACCACAAGGATATCCCCGCGCCCCCAGGAAATGACACTCCGATGCCACTATCAATAAAATGGGAGACGAAGAGGATGAGATGCTTTTTGAGGGGTTTGTGTGAGCCTTGGGTGTGATTCCGAGGTGGTGGATGAAGAAGAAGGCAAGATATATATAGCTGTTGCATCTCGGTTAACGGCGGTCTCGACTTCCTTTTTTGTATGCTAGGTCAGCTTATGGTAGATTCCTGTTCTGGAGGCAACAAGGAAGAGTCGTGCTTACCTACCTAGGTGACTACTTGGTAAGTTCTCAATAAGGAAGTGGCTGCTCCCGAGGTCAGCTTTCTCGTCATGTGGCCACGCGCTTGCTCTCTGCGATGGGATGACTCTTCTGCTTTGGCATTCTTCTAGTCGATTTCCAATAGACATTTCGAATTTCCTCCCTCGTTGAACATTGTCGCAGCTGCCATGCTTGCCCACATTTCCCCGCTTGTATCCGCGGTATATTTCATGCAGTAAACTAAACTCCTCGGCTTTGGAATTATCCTGAGATATCCACGGGTTGGATGTGATGTTAGATTGTCAGATGCTCGGGAAAGTTACCTTGATGGGGAGGCCAAGGCTGTTACAAGGAATATCTGTACCCAGAGGCTTCTTGGTATTCCCCGAATGACAAACAAATAATGAAACACGCAGATGAGGGGACAGAATGTTGCTGCTACGAGATAAAAAGGATGCTTGTTGAGCATCCAATTTTAACCTTCAATTCCCTGAGAAAGGGCGACTGATACTGAGAGGATGATATCCATCATGCTGCAAGGGCAGGATGGATTCGCATTATGATTCGTATTCATCATTCGTACGATAATTCAGTTGGTATACCCATGCAACCCTCCATCGAGAATCCACTGTTCATTATCATCGTTGTCATCCTGTACTCGACGCCACGTTTGCTTCTTCTCCCTGCGTGCTGTCTCGACCGGTTTCCCATCCGGCGCTTTCCATACAGGCCGGAGAAGCCCACCGGCCGCAAGAAGCGGGTTTTTACCGAACGCCTCGCGCCCTCTGGATGTAGACCCTTCGGCGTGTGTGAGATCATCCTCGGCATCAGCCTCCCCCTCCTCTTTGGGCGTGCTCCGCTCGGCCGGCCCAGCAGAATGGTAAACCTTCGTCACCCGCCCACCCTTGATATCCAGACTCATAACTGTCTGTTTCTTCTCCCATTCCGGCCGCGCCTTTTCCTCCATCTCCCGCAGAATCCGCTGCTGCTTCTTCAACGCCAACGCTCTCTGCGCCGGACTCATCCATAACGTCGAGGCGACGTTCGGCGTCTCGAAATCCGCAGCCTCGTCGACGACGCGCGTTCGCTTCGCGTTCTGCGCTTGAAACGCCAGGAGCCTGTCGCGGTGGGCCTTGGCAGCCTCCAACTTGCTCGGCGAAGAAGAACCCAGCCCCGGCCCGTCGTCGTGGTGCACGCTCTCGTTGTGCGCTCGCATCTTCTCCTGTCCTCGCTCCGCGCGAAGTTCTCGAATCATGCTCTGCACTTCCTCCCCGGAGAGCAACGGTGTGCCGCAGAACGAGCACGGCTGCAGCCCTTCCAGCGAGCAGATGATCTTCCCGCAGTTGAGGCAGTTGGGCGCGGGCGCGAACAGCGGATGGATCGACGCGTAGCAGTTGCATTTGCGGTTTCCTTTCCCCAACGTCGGGTTCGTGGATACTTCCAACGCGGCAATTGCGGCCGTCAAATCGGCGATGTTGGTGGTTGTCAGGGCGCCGCCGCCCTTGGACGACGACGGGGTCGAGGTTCCCGACCCTCCTGGTCGAGAGGACGCCTTTGCTGCTTTGGATTTCACGTTTGGTAGGAACTCGGAGATCAGCGGTCCCGACGCCGAGGGCGGGGGTTTCGAGGACGCAGGTTTCGGCGCGGGGGATTGATTCCGTGACGAGCCCGTGGAGGAGGCGTAGGGAGATGCGACCCGAGGCACCTGCAGAGCTGCCGGGTCGGCGGATAAGCCCGATGCGGCCGTGTCGAGTCCCTTGGCTGTTGTAGTATCTGGTTTCGTCCGTTCGCGTGACGACGTGGCGGACATGTAGTCTTCCTCTCTGTCGGCTTTCCGGTATCCTCCCGTCACATCCCCGTAGTTCTCTGGTCGGCGCGGCGGTCCCGCGCTGTGTAAGGGAGCCTTGGCCTTTTTGTTTTTCCTACCGCCATTCCGGTCTCTGGAGCTGGGAGTGTTGTTGTTGTTGCTGTTGTTGTCTGTTGCGGGTTCCCCGCTCCGTGCGGGCGATAACGTGCTTGGCTGCTGCTGGGTGTCGCGTCGCGAGTTGAAGGAGGCGATGAATTCGAGGGCTGCCGGTGAATCGCCGAGTAGGTTCTTCAGGTGTTCCGCGCTTGCGTCCTTGGAAAGACTGGCGGAGTAGGTGATGATCTGCGTAAGGGATTCTTCGTCGAGCGGGAGAAGCTGGCCGAGGCGGGGAAGGCCCCATGCGACGAGGTCCGTCTCGGGCATGATGTTTTTGTGATGTAGAGTATTAACTCTGAAGCAAAAAACAGGAAGATAAGATGAGGAAGAGAAGAGAAGAAAAGAAAAGAAAAAGAACTAAGGATGTCCCGCTGCTGCGTCATCAAAAAAGGACAGGGTTCAGTGACCGTCAGCGATCATTTGGCGGGCCGCGATTTTAGTCGGAGACTATTTACGGAGTAGATCCACAGGCATCTAACACAGTGACAAGCTAGCACAGTACATGGTGGTTCTCTACTGAAGGATTCTACACATATTTTCTGAAGCCAATTGTGATTTCAATTTCCTTTGAATAAAACACAGGGACCCTGAGGACCTTTGCGAAACAGTTTATCGACCAGCCCATGATTGCCAATTTATGGTACAGTTAGTTACATAGGCAATCTATGCAAGAAAAAAGAACAGCAAGTAGAAACATGATAACAACGCCGAGCACGCCCCAGAAATCTCTCGATGGCATGATCAATGTCCAGTAAACACTCTCCTTGTGACGCCCTTGATGCCAGTATGTACGTCAATGTCATGATGAAAAGAAGAAAAAAAAAAAAAAAAAAGCCAACCCCCGAGTCGAAAGGGGACTATGTCCAAAGCCCTATGAGGTACAAGGCATGCCCCATGTGTCCAAGTAGTACTTCTGAGGGAAAAGCCGAAAGAAGATGACAATCAATCTGTCGAAAACATCGGTACCGCTAATTATCTCCATTGGTCTCGCTCTTGATATCTGCATCCGCCGAAGCAGCAGCATCCTCAGCCGCAGCCATGTCTGGCGTGGTGCCGTTCTTGAGTTTGCTTGAGACCGGAGGCTTTTTGCCTGACTGCTTCTTGATATTATTGAGTTTCTTCTTCTTGGTGGAAGCCAGGGGCAAATCCTCATCTGCTAATGAGCGTTTGCGAGGTGCTGCGTTCGGAGTGCTGGCTCCGCTGTCCATCGGTGTTCTTCGCGCCTGTCGGACGTTTAGTTGCATGCAGCGCTCGAGATGCGATGCGGTTTTGTTTGCGCCGTTATACCTGACGCAGTTGGGGCATTTCACCGATGTGAAAACAAGCTGTATGGGCTCGTGTTGCAGGGAAGGCTCGGGCTCTGGTGATTGAGGAGGGCTGCCTGCGGGTGTTTCCTCGGTCGCGTTCTGTTTGCCCTCGGTCGGAGTCTTTTTGCCCTCGGCTTTGCCCTTCTTCTTTTTAACGGGATTATCCATGGCAAATTTATTGCCATAGACATCCAATCCTGGGTGGTTGATCAGGGGATGGTCTCCGCAATAACCCCGTTCACGATCTGCTGGAAGTCGAGCACCCGTGCCATAGATTGGATACAAAAGGCGAGGGAGTCGGCACTCAGGACAGATGATATCCTTTGTTGTCTGCAGAGGATTGCCTTTGAGGTAGACCTTGCCTTCGTCGAAGATGGCCCCCTCGGTCTCCACGCGCACGTTGGCGAAGGACGGGGCGCTGGTGCCTGAAGCCTGGCCACCTGCCTCGTCACGAAGTCTCGCGGCCTCTTCCTCCCCTTTCTGTCGAGCCAATATCACTGCCGAGCGCATTCGGGCTATCTTCTCCTTGCGATGGACGTCGGCCACAATGTCATGAATAATGTTGTGGATGGTGCCGTCGATGATCTCGCGCGTCTAAACCAATTAGCACTTTCGACCAGCTGAAAAGCCGTGGAGATGGCAGAACATCCAGAATGTCAGGAAGCAACGTACCAACTTGGCGACGGATCCCACGGGGAAAGAGTTCCCGCCAGCTTCAGTCCCATTTGCGTCACCCATTTTGTCAAGCGTCGGTCTAGAACATAACAAGTCAGAAACGTAGCCATGTCAATGAGTGCTGGATCAAGAACAATCTCCAGACGTCCGGATCGGGAACGGAAGTCTCACGAGCCCTGTACTTGCGCAGGCCCAGCCACGAGACCAAGTCAAACCAAAGGAGTGATGAGATGAGATGCGCAACAACCTCAGCGCTTCGCGGAAGAAAAGCACAGGGAGTATAGAGATGTGCAATAACGCTTCAGGACTCACCTCAATTGCCACGTTTGAAAGAAAATGTTCGGTGGCGTAGCTTGCCCACAACGATTCCAAAGCTCTCACACGGCTTCAATCGTCTCCTCCAACAGCAGGCTATTCCATGCACTATTCCAATCAATCAATCAACACCAGCGCACTCTCAATTCAAAGAGATGGAAGGATGCGAATTGTCGTCGTCGTAGTCTATGTTCTCTCGACGAGACGGTCGAAGCCAGATGAACTGGCACGGAAGGGAAGTGAACCAAGTGTCCAAGCAACTCGATCCAAGCGCGAAAACCAGAAAGAAAGACAAAAAGCGCAGCTATCAAAGCCAACCTGCTTCAGTCGACGAGGACATTCGGAGTGTTGGAGATCTGTAAAGTCTGGGGGGTGGGCAAAGACAAGGGAGCAGTCAGCAGTTGGGTTCCCCAAGATTCGTAGTAACACATGACGCGGAGAATAGGGACAACAATAAGAAAAATTCACCTCACGATCAATCCAACAATACCCAAGAAAATAAGCACCACCAAAACCAACCTCTATTGTCCCAGCAGGGAGTGAATCCGGGCGTTACTGTCCCGCGCAGTCAAGTGAATGATAATAAGCGACCGAATGGCTGGCAGATTGTCCGCAAACCTCTCGGAGGACCGGGGCCCGCTTTTCACCGGGTTTCCGCCATCTTATCTTATCTCATCTCCGCATTCTTTCGCGTCTCCTCTTTTTGACCCTGAAACTCCGCTGTTTGCATCGAATGCCGCTGGCTGCCCGACTCGTCCCCTCTCTAACTTACTCCATGCAGCTGGCTTCCTTTCCTTTTGCAACTGCACCCGTTGTCTACTTCGAATGAGTATCTTTTCGTAACTATACAGACAAAGATCATCCACCGCCATGGCCTACCAGTTCTTCGCGAAAGCGCAACAGTCGAAACCGTCCGCCTCCTCCCCACCCCTCTCTCCCCCTCAGGCACCCTTCAGCAACGGCAACCGACCACCCATTCACCCTCCACCGCTGGTTCTCCCACAACAATCTTCATCATCGTTCTCTTCGAAGCCCAAACCGCCAACGAGCACCGATCCCACTTTCCAACCCATCCCATACCCTCACCCCATCCCCGCCAGCCATGCTACCCCTCACCCCCACATCACCATCGAGGCGGTCAGCACAGCGCATATCCCCTCTTTGACCCGCATCACGGGCCTGCTGCTTCCAATCCGCTATCCAAACTCCTTCTACACGGCCACCATCACGGACCCCGTCATCGCCTCGCTGTCTCGCGTCGCGATTTACCACGACCATCCCGTCGCGGCCCCGTCGCCGTCCTCGTCCGCCCTCGGTGGGCATACGGGCACGGACAAAGTCATCGGAGGCATTCGATGTCGACTGGAGCGAGCAGGCCACGCGTCTGCATCTGGACCGGACCCTCGGAACGAACCGACGAATCTGTACATCCAGACCCTGCATTTGCTGTCCCCTTATCGCGGGAGCGGGGTAGCGGCCTCGCTGCTGAACGCGCTGCTTTTTTCCTCCCCTCCGGCGGCCCGTGACTCGGGGTCGTCTGGGTATCAGGTGTCCGATCTTGTCAAGCACTATAATATCCGCACCGTGACTGCGCATGTTCACGAGGCGAACGAGGAGGGACTCCGCTGGTACGTTGCGAGAGGATTCAAGGTCGAGCATGGTGTCGTTGAAGGGTATTATCGACGTCTGAAGCCTTCCGGGGCGAAGATCGTCAAGCTGGTCATCGATTGGACCGATGATGATGAAGAATCCAAAAGGGCAGTCACCAAGGCAGACCTTCACGACGCTTCGTCGCTGCCATCGCAGAAGGCCGGTGGGGAGGAGCCTAAGGAGGGAGAAGCCGCAAAAGAGGAAGACGACGACTGGGAGAAGGTCGAAGCCGAGGACGATGACGACTCCGACCCGGAGGATCACGGCGTGCAAGCGTTTGCTGACTCCAGATTCCTCGACGTCGAGGAAGTGGCCGGTCGGAAACGCAAGGCGGATGATGAGCCCTAGTGTAATTGCCGCAACGCTTCTCGCGTGACGAGCATATGCGTCTTATGAATGATTTGTCGGAATGCATTTGTTGAACAGTCGGCTGGGCTTGGGTTATTTGTTCATATGGCGTTTTGAGTGCTTCTTCATCTTCCTCCGTCTTTTTCAACTTCGCACTTGAAGCTTTCAGGATACCCTTCTTCCTTTCGACTTAGATCGAACTATACTATAGATCCGCACCGCTGTTTTTACTCTCTCTCTCTCTCTCTCTCTCTCTGCGACCATTGGTTCGTTGGGTGCATCGATAGAACCTTACTCGAGTATATAGCTCACCTCATCATTATCCAATGCCGTTTCCTGACCTTGCATGTTACTTTTGAATCGAGAGTCTTGGAGGCTTGTTCTGGTAGAGTGTATGCTACACACGGGTCCAGATCAAATGAGAAACCATCCTGAACAAGACCGGTTCTTCATTAAGTCCTGTGTCCATTATATACCAGAATAAATATGCATGTAAAGATATACAAATGTAGCACCAGCGAAATCCAAAATCTTTCCGCCTTCCACACCTCTCGTGGAGTGCATCCGGTCAAACGCCAAGTTGCGGGTGGGTATCCAAAGGCAAGAAACCAGTCGTCTCGGAAGAACGAAACGAGATATATGGACATGAGAAAGAAAAAAAAAATACACGAGACATGACAGCGGACTGCCTTCATATACTATAATTCTCGGCATGCAGGAAAACCTCATCCTTCGACAAGTCAGTCATGACCTGCTGCTGCAGCCGCGCGACAGTATTCGCCACTTGAACCCTCATGCTGGGCGGACCGCAGACAAAAACGCACGTCCGCCGGCCGAAGGTCTTCGAGAACTCGTTCAGCATGCGCGGGATATCCGGGCGTGTATAGTCGGTGCGCCAGTCCTCTCGTTTTTGAGTGGGGAGGTAGGCGAAGCGCGGGGTGCTTCGTTGCGGGAGGCTTGTTAGTGTGTTCGTGGTTTGTTGTTGGAAGCCGAAGTCGAAAGGGATGTTTGGGGTGTTGTTGAAGTTGAAGCCCAAACCGTGGGGAGTTCCTCCCATGTATGGTGAGTCGGCATATGGATCGGGGAAGTAGTTGTTGCCGTTCGCGTTATAGCTGTAGTTGTAGGAGTGGTGAGAGAACGTGGCGTTTTGAATGTGCGGCGAAGTATACGCTTGAGGGAGGGCAGTGATGGCATCTTCATTTTCACGACGCAGTTCCTTCTCTCGGTCCTCATCGCCGGCGGCTTCTTCGCGGATGAAAGCTGAGTTCCGCTTATCGATCCCTTGGAGCATATCGTAGATTTTTTCCTGGATAATATCGCGGCCGTCTGGGTTGGTTTGATGCTGCTGGTGGATGTTGTCCGATGCTGACTGCCCTGTGAGGAAGAAATGGCAGTGGACTGTGTTAGGGGGAGCGAAGTCGCGACAGATTCTCAGCTCCTCCTTAAACCATTCCATGGTGTCCGGACTCCTGAGCGCCCAGATCACCCGGACGGATTTGGTGACGGCTTTACCGTCGCGCATCTTTTTAATCAGATTCAACAATTGGCTGGCAATGGCGGTGATACCGCTTCCGCCGGCGAAGAAGATGACGTCGTCGAAGGCAGCCAGTTCGCGCTGCATGCCTCCGTAGGGACCTTCGAGGAAGGCAGTGTAGGTCTTGTAGGGGCCATTCTCGAGGGCTTTCTGGAAGACTTTCCGGGTGAATCCGCCAAAGGGACGGAAGACGAGAGCCAGATCGCGGTATTTCTCGCCGTACTCGGATGGGAAATCGTCGCTGCATAGGGAGGCAATGGTGAAGGGGTGGCTCTCGAAGAATGAGATGCCGGGCATGCGAAGGTAGACGTACTGGCCCGGTCGCCATCTCATCCGGGTCGGGACGGTCACTTTAATGGCGTTCTCTGGAAGCAGCGTGACGGCCGATTCTTCGCCGATCAAGAAGGACAGGCGGAATGGATTCGACCAGTTGACGAAGGCCAAGCGGATGCAGCTTGAAAGTACCCAGATTGCGACGGTTGCCCAGAGGTAATGCCATGATGTGAGAAAGTTCTTGCAGTGCCAGAATAGCATAGCCACGAAAACGATCGAGACTGGGAGATGCAGAGCAACAAAAAGCTCGTACATCCATGCACGCAGAATGGGAAGAGAATGAACACAGAGGAATGCCAAGGGGACCAATGCCGCAAGACCGGTACCGTAGACGTACATGTTCTGCGGAAGGTACTGCTGATAGTTGATGAGAGCACCGTCTTCCCAAATCGGAGTGATGTAGAATGGAATGGTGTGAACGAGGCTCAGAAACAGGCAAATGTATCCTCCCCATCGGTGAAGCACGTTGAGTCTCTCATGACCGATTCCGGTGAGCATGCTGATAAAGTTGGCTTTGGTGCTGAGGGCGACTATCCAGGGTACCATGGCTACGGCAATCATACCAGCGCGGATCGCCAACGGCGGGGAGCCCCATGCAATGGTTGGGTAGTGTAAAGGCTGCGGGAGGAAGCTGTAGAGGGCGACAAAGATGAAGGCAGCCAGCACAATGGCTGTTACTCCGAGCGATGGAAAGATAATCTGGAATTTCCATATCCTCAACACCGGGATCGGGCGATAAAATATCCATCGCAAGAACGCAATGGAGTTATTCAGCGGGGAGATTGTCGACACGGACGATTGCTGTTTCTTCGGTGGGACAAGAGGGCCTCGGGGTGGGAAGAACTGGGTCGTCGAGCTGTCGGTGGCCGCACTGGGCAGCTCATATTCATTCTGGGGAGACAAGCCCATGCCATGCATCGGATTGTGTCGGTCCTCCTTGTATAGCGCGATCCGGATCTTGTCCCCCCAGACATGATAGCATCGGACGATAGTCGTGATGATGACGAGGACAATCGAGAAATACACCCAGCCCAGCGCATATTTCCCTGACTGAGACCATGGGTCTTGCTTGCTCGCGGCGATCTGCGCAGCAGAACTCGAGGCGGTGATTGGGACATTGATGCGCTTCGTGAGCGAAACAACTGATTCCCACGCTCTCCACATTCTGTGAGGATGTTTTCATTCATCCGACGCTATCTCCAATTCGAATTGTCCTAGGTTCCCAAGCTCAATGTTCCAGTGCCAGCTGGAAGGTGGTGAAGATGAAAAGATGCCTCTGTCGGCCACAAGTCTCAAAAAGTAGGTCGATACATCCTGTTTCAATTCTTTCTGTTTAGTCTGTTCCGTATATATATATATTTTTTCGCGCGGTATAGATAAAAGCGAATAAGTTGGGCAATTCGGATAGAGACCGTGAGTGACGAAGGCAGCGAAGATTGAGAATTAAAAAGAGTAAATAAACGTGGGATCGAATGTCTAGATGTAAGACAAACCCTCGGGGAGGAGGGGGGCAAGGAGTCTGGCTCTTGAAGCAGGGATGCCTGTTCGAGTGGAGATAACCAGAGACCGCTGCATTCGATGTGATCGGGTCGCATCTGAGATGCACCTATTGTCTGCAAGCTGTACTCAGTAGGTTCACTTCCATCTATCTCTTAGCTCGATGAAAAAAATAAGCCACGAGGGAGCCAGTCCATAATCAAATCATGGATTCAAGCGCCTGGGGATGTGTGTTAGTTGAGGGATATTGGTTGAGTCGCAAGCAATATCACATTGATCATGCGGGGGTTCTGATGTTGAGGACTGCACTCCGTAAATTACAAGCCCTGTTTTGCACTGCATTTTGCTTTTTCTCTACCTAACTTATTTCTCAGGGATGGAAGTGAAAAGATGAGCTGTGAGTGGGCTGTCGAGTCGATCAAGGATCTGGACAGCATCGAGTGATAGGATGTGATTTACCGCTGAGCCTTTGGGGGACCCTATCGAATAACAAGAGAGGACGGGGGGGTTGCAGGTGACAGTGGCCTTGGGGTGGCATTAGCGGCGCCCCGTCGGCTTCCTCGCACAGGAGGAACCGCAGACATTGGTGGAAGCTGCTGCTCTTCACTTCTTCACTTCTTCATCTTCCAGGGCAGACTTTGAGTCTAGTCCAACTAACTAATTACTGCAGTTCAACTTGCTCTGCCACTACTCTCGGCTTCTCCTGAAACACTGCGATTTCCTCATTGGCTCGGGTGGGTTGTTCTCAAGAAACAATGGGCACTTGCTACAACCCTGGAGGTATCCCATCGTCAGCAATCCCGGTTGAACCTGAGAAATTGTCATGGGAGCAGAAGCTCTTTTTTCTGTCCATCTCGTGGCTATAATTACTTTTGCCAATTTCAAATATATATACTGATGAGTACTGTGGATTATGTGATGGCTGCTGGTGCTCGTGCTCAGGTGGCGCGGGGGTGAGGGGAACATCACAGCCACACGCTTGTGAGCATCGACTGGCGAGATCCTATCAGCAATTCAATATGGGCCGCTTTTTTACTGGATGCTGAGTTCCACGACACATTTCAGAGTCCAGATTCGCAGCTCACTATCCCCACGGTTGGTCAATCACTTTCTTGGAAATTCTCGGGCTCTCGGCGCTTAGGACTGTTCATCAAGATCTCGAACACAATGCTCCATACACGAATATTCTTTTGGCATCTGCAATGATTGGTTATTCTGCTGACAATCACAGTCATCGGCGCTAAAATATTATCAAATTGCATTTTCGGTAACCTTGTCCCGAGACTGTCGAACATCTGTCCAGAGATCCACACACGGCATAGTGGGAACGTGGGCGCTTATAACGGTTTGTGTCACAAAGGTTCTCCTTTGGATTCGCTCCCAGGTTCGTTCCCATTGGGTATTGCCGACCCTACGGCGTCATGGTTCGTCCTAGGACAACTTAACAGCGTTTATTCTCGATGTCGACAAGGCTTTCCGAGGGGCAGGGTCATTATGATAATGTGCCGACTCAGTTGAGCCATATGGGTAATCGGGTTCTAGGAGACTTGGTGGCTACCTGTAGCCATAGCACATTCGACTTCTAGGTGTCCTCTCTGCCAGTGGCGACCGCAGTCCCAACACCATTCCTGCTGGCAGAGAGAGCCTGTAAAGCGGCAGTTGTCAGTGACGGTATATTGGTACAAAAGCGATCACACTGACATCGCATATGCTTGCATCCCCCGGCTTTCTCGGTCAGGGAGTTGCACCCTGGGCAAGGCTTGGCTATCTTCCCAATCGTCCTCTTGCTCAAAAGCTCTGCGGTTATTGGATTGATGCGAACATGTCTTTCCAGAACTGGCTTCGTCTTATGGGCTACCATCCCTCGTCTGTATAGCCTCAATCCGCGGATCCTCTGCAACAGTCCGCTTGCGTTGCTCGACCTCTCGACGGTATCTGATCTCGAACGAAGACTTTGATCGTACTGCTCGCAAGTGAGGCCTTGATGCCAGGCCGCTTCCCGGTGTACGAAGCAGGTCCTGGCGCCGCAAGACCCGCATAAAACGATGGGATACTCACGACCTCCAGCCTGAAACTGACCAATCCCACAATCTCTCCCCGGGCAATACACAAACTCAGAATCCGTCTCTAATATCTGTTGAGTCTGTATTCTGTCGAAGACTTCAAAAATCTCTCGGCTGGCCCACCGCTGGATCTCCTCGTGCGACAACGGTGCTTGGCAAAGGGGGCATGACATTGATCCTGGACCTAAGGTGTTGCATTGAATTTCCAAGCTCTGGCGGAGACAAGCGATACATATCTGCATGTCCGGATGATTGGTATGGTCGCACCCTGCGGCGATGGGAGTACTCGGATATGACTGGTGATCGAGGTCCTCCAGGCAGGCCACGCAGGTTGCTAACCGTGTTTCTTGCGTTTCAACTTCTGACCCACGACTGCTGCTGGTGCTTAGAGGATTCACGGGTTCTTTCGGTAATAGGGAAAGGACTGCACTAGCCGTGATTGCATCACTCCAGCAGTCGGTGTTGCCGAGTGCATCCCATGTTAGATTGCACCCAGCCATTGCTTCCTCGCTTCCAGCGCGAGAGACCTCTGACACTTTTGTCTTCAATGCCGATCTAGACTCTGGATAACAGTCATGGCGGATGCCGCACACGCAACCCTCAGACGAGACAGGACTGACGACACTGTCTGGGTCTGTTATACCAGTACATCTCCATCTTCTCAGATGTCTCATGGATACCCTTTCATCCATGTTTCCTTCCGGAGGATATCCACAAAGTCTCGACCGTTTGCTGTATGGTGGAGATTCCCATGTTCCTCGCATAGGTGTATATGGGTCTCGCAATATCTCGAAAACACCTCACGTACCGCTCAGTGGCCACCGGCGAACCCTTGAAATGAACAGAACAAACATCACTCTGCAAAATTGGCAAGAAAAATATCAAGACTCGTCTATTTTCACCGACACTTTGCCCCGGAAGATGTGCTGCACATCCTGCCCATTCGGGAGGATGACTGGCAAACAAGGAAACGGAACAGTGCAAATCGCGCAAGCAGCTGACCAGACTACTTCTGTCCTTAGAATCCGAGCGTCTGTCGTCATCCGGCAAAATACGAGGGTGTGGGGGGTGCCACTCGCTGCACGTTTGCAGCGGACTGGCGCATCAGAGTAAGGTATTGTCGTACAATCTGCCCGTTGCCGCAGATTAGGCTTGACTCGTTTCCAGAAGACATAACTATCCATATTCCATCCAATGAACCGGATGATATTGATCGACACGTCAATACGGAAAGATGGCATAGACTAAGAACCTTATGAGATTGTAATATCTGAGGATTGGCATTCGATTCAGTTATGCGGGCCTTTGATCTCATTTCTTCGCAAGAACCTCTTCGACACATCGATCTGATCGAGGAAACGACAGCAGTATAATCAAACGTATGTATGTTTATTTACTGTACTGCGGTCAGGTCGGCCTGAGTTGGACCCAGTTATGATATAAATATACCAGTCGTCAGATCAGCAACCAATTGGATCGACGGTTTCTCGTATTCACACGTTTAAATTTAGAAGACAACACGGCGATCTTTGCCTACTTCATGGCGAGGATCTCGGCTGGAACTACATAAAGTTTCGATTTTCTTACGCTGTAATGAGCGGATTTTGGTAAAACATAATCAATATCCGAATATCCTTTCTCAGGGCTCGATGGTCTTGACATTGTAACACAGCAATCTGAGGGCCCAACACCACGTGACTAGCATATAGATAAACAGGACTGGCGGAGCAAGCAACACGTGGCTTTGGTATCTACCGTAGTTAGTAGATGGTGTTGATCCGTTGCGACTTGGTCCGTCAACTGGATAACTAGGTAGACCGCCTTCGATACGAAAATATTCTGCCGCCTCTAAACCCAATGCTTCCAAGTTCCAATTCTTCTTCCTCCACCAGATTCAGATTCGAGCTTGAGCTCTGAGCAACTAACTGTTCCCACTCCACTCGACCTTTGGTTCTCCCGTCAAGGAATCGATCCAACTATTACCATAACCACCATGGCACCCACGGCAGCCACCGCCGCTGCGCAACCTCCTCCATCTCTTTCCCTGCCTCCATCGCAATTCGCCCGACTCCAACCTCACGCCTACCTCCTCGCCCACCTCTCCCCGCCGGCATCGAGCAACCAGCCCTCCATCCGCGCCAATGGCCGCGCCCCCTCCCAGTTCCGCGTCACATCCGCCAACGCCGGCTCCTTGACACACACCAACGGCAGCGCCGTCGTGCGAATCGGCGACACGGCCGCCGTCTGCGGCGTGCGCGCGGAAATCCTCCACACGGAAGACGTCGCGTCGTGGAGCGTCTCTCCTTCTTCTTCTTCCGCTGCTGCTGATGTGGCATCAACGTCCGCCAACAAGCGCCGGAAACTCTCCGAAGACGACGACGTCGACGACGACGACGAACGCCAACTCCGAGACCTCGGTCTCCTCGTCCCGAACCTGTCCCTGAGCACGGGCTGCGCACCGGGCTTCGTCCCCGGCGCTCCGCCCTCGGCGCTGGCGCAGTCGCTCTCGCACCGGCTCCTGGGCCTGTTGCATTCCAGTCGCCTGGTGCGGGCCGAGGATCTGCGGATCTGGTACGAGGCTCCGGATTTCGAGGGCGCGGAGCCGACGAGGCATAACGAGGGGGAGGCGATGGAGGTGGACGAGGAGAAGAAGGTCGCCGCCGATGACGCGAAGAAGAAGCGCGAGATCAAGGCCTTCTGGGTCCTTTACATCGATGTCATGATCATTTCGCTGGCGGGGAACCCGTTCGATGCGGCATGGGCGGCCGTGTTGGCGGCGTTGAGGGATACCAGGTTGCCCAGGGCGTGGTGGGATGCGGATGGCGAGATGGTCGTTTGTTCGGATCTCGTGCGGGAGGCGCGCAAGTTGGAGTTGAGGGGAATGCCGGTGGCCTGCTCGTATTGTGTCTTCGAGGCGGATGCCGCGGCCGGGTGGAGGGCGGAGGTGATTCCGGATGCTGAGGCGATGGGAATCAGCAAGGGCAAGGGGAAGGGGAAGCAGAGGTGGATTCTGGCGGATCCGGATGGGTACGAAGAGGGATTGAGTCAGGAGAAGGTCTGCATCGTGGTTGACAAGAAGGATGGGAAGACGGTGATCGTGAAGATGGAGAAGAACGGGGGGTGGGCTGTTGGAAGGGAGGAACTGAGACAGTTGGTTGATCTCTCGGGGCAGAGATGGGAGCAGATGAAGAAGATCTTGGAGAATTGAGTCCAGGTCATATTTCATTGAAAGCTACGGCAGGAAAGAAAAAGTTTTTTTTTTGAAAGGATAGATAATGATACCACTACGAGCGAGTTCTTCCTTCATTGGGCTGAGATACTCCCGACATTATAAGTAGCTTTTCGGTCCATGCAATCATTGTCATAATGATTCGTGACTGCAATTCCTAGATCCATGAATACATATGCTGAAAAGGTAGGTGATGTTCCAAAGTAACTCCCAAGAGCGTAGAATGTGGCCATCATCAAGCGGGAATGAAATCATCATGCAGCCAGCTTTCTCGGACTGCGTCGTCGTCTCTTCGCAGGGGGTTCACTATCCCGTTCCTCAGGCGGAGGCAGGACAACGTGTTGAAGCTCTTCATCGGAAGAAGAAGAAGAAGCGGCAGAATCGTCGCTTTGCAGGGAATCCTTTGACCCGCAGGCCTTCTTCTTCTGTGGTAGAGATATGGAGATGGAGACCAGGTTCAAATCTTTGTCGTCTTCACTAGCCTCAGCAGAAGTCAGTTGTTCTCCATCACTGTCTTCGACGTCTTCCTTCTCATTGGATTTCTTCTCCTTCTTGTCCGATGTCTCCATCAAGACCTTGAGATCCCCAGAAAAGAGGCGCGAGAAGAAACCCCTCGTGTCCTTGGTCTCCTTTCCAGTCGACCCATCCTTCTGATCCTTCTCGTTGCTGGCTCCTTCCTCTTCTTCTTCTTCTTCTTCTTCGTCATCATCAGCATCGGAGAAGTGCCACATTTCGCGAATCTCTCCTCTAACCAATGCTGTTCCCCAAAGCGGAATCAGAACGCCAGGAACCAAGTAAAGGAGAGCGGGTTGGGCATGCTTGTAAACCTGCATGACTCCGAGCGTTGCGATCATGCCAATAACGTAGCCAACAATACCAGCATTGAAGTACGTCTTCGGGAAAGATCGAGCATCGTGGTATGGAGGATCGAATTCCGGTGCCTGGGGGCGGGTTGGCCGTGCCCAGAACCGTTCACCCCAAGCTCCCGTTGCAGATTGATATTGAGGCTTGACGAACGTTTCGCCTTTTCCTTCCGCGCGTGCCTTCTGCTCGCCCTTGCGTTTGTAGTAGAGGAAAAGATCGAAACGCAAGGCCAACCCGATCATCATGCCCGGAACCACAATATCACCTAATCCCAGCATCGCCAGGGATACTTTATCGGCGGGATCATTGGGACCCGATGGACGGGGGAACATGAGCTTGATCGGCACGTCGAGGTTTGTGGCCACGGTGACCATGAGCGGGGTGAAGAATACAAAGTAGATGTCGTAGAAGAACAATGCGCACAGAATGAGAGTCCCTGTCCAGTGAGTAGAAGGCGAGATAAATTGTAAAGAGCCGTAACAGAAGCAGAAGCCAAGGAAGTTCATCAACCACCACGGTTTCGTCACGAAGGCAAAATAGCCAGTAGCGGCTACTGCCACGATGCAGCTGATCACATCGAGTAAATCGATCATGCAATTGAAGTCGACCAGGCCACGAACATGCATGCGGAATTTGACGCGCTGATACGCTACGCTGCGACAACACCAGAGTCCTTGTGTTAAACTGGTTGGCAAGGGAATGCGACCAAATATACCCGGAAGAGGAGAGTGTCGAGCTTCAGGTGTTTCCAGAAAAGGGTTGTCCTCTCGAGCAGCGGTGAATCTGCGCTCGGACTGCTTCACCTTCCACAGCTTGCCGCCTTGTGTGTACCGGCGGGGGAACAAAAAGGACCGCAGAATGAGGAGTCCGTCTTTGAGAAAAGCTATGGCGAAGAATATACCCATCTGAGAAAAGTAGAAGCTCAGGACCTTGTTCAGAATCGCCGGATCCTCCAACCACTTGATCACGAGATATAAAGCACCCAGAGTCAGACCCGCAGTCAACGGGAACATGAGAGCGTCGGATGGCTCCAGCCCTTCCATCTTCTGGACCGGACCGGATTCTTCATCTGCGTCTTCGTCCGAATCATCTCCGTCGGTCTTATCGTCGCGCTTGGGAGGTTTGGCAGCAGACGACGGTTTCGAAAGCGATGCGTGCGATCCGATGTAAATCGGGAATAAGGCAGAGATGACAAGATGGCTGTAGGTGGGTATGAGTGGTTTCAGGGCGTCAAAGTGGTAGATGGCCTGGCCCAAGAACTCGGCGAGTGGGCTTACCTTGTCCGCATCCATGGCGAACAGGATCGCAGGAGTAACGAGCGGAAGGGCTTTGGTTAACTTGGTAGACTGAATCGATGTGAATCAGAAAAGGGAAGGGTTAGATGATTTGATCAAGCCATGGTGGCAGAGAGTTGTGAGGAGGGAAGGATTCCAAAGGAAGCTTCTCGAGTTTCCATACAAACAAAGCTGCCAAGACCTGATCTCATGTCCCGCAAAAGTAAGCGGCGAGCAACTTTGCGATCGCAACACCTGCACCTGTTTTCAAAAAAGCACGCCCTGCTTTAATTGCGGTTATTATTGACCATGGCGACCGATGTGGCTTTTGATACCTCTATGGTGAGGGTGCTTCTTTTCTTTTCTTTGCCAGCTGAACCTCGCAATTGCTGACTGACGCCGACCAGGGCTCTTTCACAGTGGAGCTTTACAATTCCCATGCACCCAAGGTAAGTAAGTAACTAGAGCAGACGTACCAACTCGATTCTGATTTCCTCGCTTTTCCCAGACCTGTAAGAACTTTGCGACGCTCGCGCAAAGAGGATATTACAACAATGTGATCTTCCACCGCATTATCCCCAATTTCATGGTGCAAACCGGCGATCCCACCGGCACGGGCAGAGGAGGCTCTTCTATCTACGGCGAGAAATTCGAGGATGAAATCAATGCCAATCTGAAGCATACAGGAGCTGGCGTTCTCAGTATGGCGAACAGCGGACCGAACACCAACGGAAGTCAGTTCTTCATCACATTGGCACCTACGCCCTGGTTGGATGGAAAGCACACAATCTTCGGCAGAGTCAAGAGCGGTATGAGAGTGATCCAGCGAATGGGACTTGTCAAGACCAACGCGGAAGATAGACCGGTGGAGGAAGTGAAGATTATCCGCGCCAGAGTCGTGGAAGAAGGCGCCGAGGAGTGAGAGGGATGTTCGGAAGTGAAGGCGCTGATACACCAAATCGCCATTGGATCGGTCTCCGGTCTCACGACATCATGCGGATGACTTTTACTCCCTCGGGTAGATGTTGAAGAAAACATCGTTTAGCCGCAGGGAAGTCCGGCAATTGCATGGGCAACGGACACAGTTGAGCCTCGAGACACACGACACCCTTTACTAATGCGTAGTCATGATTACGATACCCAAGCGAATTTCTACAAAGTGCATCCACCCTGTCCTCTGCTCAAATGCCAGAGCGAAATTCGAATCTGCGTGTAGCAGAAACAATATATAGTCTACATGGTAGAATGTATCACTACAAACGAACCGCTTCCATCAGATGTCTCCATCCAGAGCAGCAGATACAGAGTGACAAATCGATTCTACCACTCCCGCATGAAGACAAGACCAGTGAAGGCTTGTGCGAAGGAGACAGACTGTCATAAGAAGTGGGCAGTATGTCCATGCAGAGCACTAGGAGTGGCATGGAGGAAGAAACGGAAAAAAAATGGTGGGAGAAAAGCGTCCTTTTAAAATGGGTTCGCAAAAAGCCGTGTCTAGCCGCATCTGGTAAGGTGTGTAATGGGCGGGGACCATTTATTTCTGCGGCTTCTCACCTCGACTTTTTTCTTCCCCTCGAAAATTGTTTTCGATCGTCGAACGGACGTTCCTATCCCTACACCAATGGGCAGGGAACTCCTGCTGTACTGCACCCAACGTGATGATAGTTGGGTTTGTCGCGTGCAACTGTAGAACAAAGCTTTTCTTTCCAGCAGACTGTGTCATCATCTTGACCAGTTAGATCGGCATGGAATCACTTTCAGAGACGCCATGGGATGTAACAATCTCAGGGACTGGGCTGGCCCAGTCGCTTCTCGCGCTGTGAGTCATTTTTCATTTTACTATTGACAGGGCTGTATTGTTGCTAATGTTCGCTTCCGACAGGGCCCTTTCAAGGTCAGGTAAGAAAGTACTTCATGTTGACAAAAACCCATACTACGGAGGTTCCGAAGCAGCGTTCAGTCTGCAGGAAGCTCGGGAGTGGGTTGATAGAGTAAATCAAGGTTAGTTGTCTTAACCCCCCCATGCCACTCGGTCCGGATTGGTGTTCCCTAACATGGCCGTCACCAAGATAGAGCCTGGTCAGGCACCCTTTGAAGATGTAACTATCTACTCGCCTCCGGATTCACTGGAGGCCGGTGCTAAGCTCTCACCTTCGCGAGCCTATACGCTCTCATTGTCCCCCTATCTCATATATTCCCGTTCCCAGCTCCTGCCGACTCTGGTGTCTTCGAAAGTCTACCGACAATTGGAGTTTCTGGCCGTGGGAAGCTGGTGGATTCACAAGCCCTCGGGCGCCAATGCTGAAAGCGAAACCGCGGGCGAATCAGCAAGGCTTTATCGCGTGCCTAGTAGCCGTGAGGATGTCTTCGCTGATGATTACATCACGGTCAAGTCGAAGAGGACCCTGATGAGGTTTCTCCGTCACATTGGCAAGGCCCAACAGGAGGACCACGCGCCGGAAGCGGAAGAGGAAGACTTGTCAATGCCCTTCCCACAGTATTTGACGTCCAACTTCCATGTCCCTGCGGAGCTCCATGACCCGCTTCTGTCCCTTTCCTTGTCTCAGTCTTCCCCTCAGCAAACACCTGCCAGCTTTGCCGTTCCTCGCGTGAAGAGGCATCTGGCTTCCATAGGTGTCTTTGGTGCAGGGTTCGGAAGTCTTTTGGCCAAATGGGGTGGTGGCTCGGAGATATCGCAGGTAGGCTGCCGTGCCCTGGCGGTCGGTGGCGGCATTTACGTGCTGGGTACTGGTATCCAGTCAATCGCAGACTCGTCCGATGCGTCTGAGGGCAAGGAGACCCGAATGGTTTTGGAGCTTTCTAATGGAGAAATTGTCAGAAGCAAATTCATCGTTGGTTCCGACTGGGATCTTCCTGCTCCAGCCAAGCCTAAAGTTGCTTGTCGCAAGGTGGCTCGTTCGATTTCGATCGTTTCATCTTCTCTTGAGAGCCTATTTCCCGTTACTGCTGAAGGTGGTCCAATTCCCGCCGGAGCGGTTGTTGTCTTTCCAGGAAGCTCTCTGGGCCAAGGGGAAGACTACCCTCCAGTTTACCTTGTCGTTCATTCGAGCGAGACTGGCGAATGCCCTAGCGGACAAAGTAAGTTGCTTTTCTTTCCGTCGAGTTCTTTATCACACCCCAGCGTGGTCCTTCGCTCATATGATGATCATCCTATACTTATCTACATTGCCTGTAATTGCATTGATGAAAACCTATATCAACTATCAACAACCTGATCATGAGCAAAACCTTCCATTGGCATTTCGCATGTTACCATTTTTGGTTGTGTATTTGGCTAACTATGTGCGTATCAAAGGTGTCATCTATGGAAGCGTCTCTCTGCCCGGATCCCACGGGCAAATCCTTCTGGAATCCGCAGTGAACAGGCTTCTTCAATCCGTGGCTGGCCCAGACAATGGCGCCAAGGTCCTTTGGTCTTTGCGATACACGCAACTCGGGCGGGCTACCGAAGCTGTCGATGTTGCGCAGGCCCTCAAATCCAACTCTGTCCACGAACAGGTTCTCTGCTTCCCGCCACCAAGTCTTGACCTCGCTTTTGATGACGCGATGATCGACATAGTGAAGGAGGCATGGGCCACCGTCATGGGAGAGGAGGCTGCCGACCATGAGTTCATGAATTTCGAAGACCGAGAAGGCGCCTACGAGGAGGATCAAGAATGATTGATCTACGTTGTGTAGGATGCCTGATGATTGTACATGTGTAATCTACCCGTAATGAAATATGAAGCTTCTCGAGAGGTTTCAACATACTTTATTCTTCATACCTTTGTACTTGCTCTACATTCATGAGCGATTTTGATTGAGCTCTGGAAGTGAATCTTCCGGTACCGTATGTAGCCATGCCACTCGTCGGAACAATTCAACAAGTCACATTTTAGTCACCTGTTTACGATGTTTGTCCTATCTAAGGACCCGCGGGTACCCTGAGCCTTGAGGGTTACCCACTGCGGGTTTTCTCACGGTCTCGCCTTAGAAAGTTATGCATTAAGCGGGCTTTCGCCCTTATCAGAAGGACCATTATTATAGCGGACTAGTTTCATTATAGAGTTTCAAAAGCGAGCTTCTCGCCTGCATGTCATCCATACACGCTAGAGCTAATTGTACAAAGAAGGCATTCCCGTAGACTTGGAAATATTCGTCACCTGCGATATCATCTCGCTGTTCGTCCAAGCCGTCGGCGGCGGTCTCCAGCCGGCGATGGGTTTTAACCACCAGTGCTCCGATACATGGCAGTGATACCCGGCCCGAACAGAGATATCATTTCGGGGCTCATGAGATTCGAGGCGGGGTATGCGTGGTCGCAAGCGTCGGCGGTTTCAAAGTCAACCATCGTGACAGTCTTGAGCTTACGCGAGTACAGCACATTGTGCTTTCCGGCATCGGCAATGTACACCGGGAGCGACCGAAGGATCGTAATAGCTCTATGGCATTCGTCCTGCACATAGTATCTGTCCTCAGATGACAGGCGGTCCCACGCCACCGTCAAGGGATCTCCTTCAACCTTCTCGATGATGAGGATGTGACCAATTGGGTCTCGCGGGTCTCTGATGTCGTCGAGGAATATGTAGCGGTCCGCAAACATACTTGCAAAGAGGATTTCGCCGTATGAGACAAGCTTCGGGAACACACTGTAACCCTCTGGTCGCTTCTCGCGGAGCGCCTTGTAGACGGAACATTCGGCCGCGTAGCTTCGAGAAAACAAGCAGTTAGAGAAAAAGGCAACTTGGCAAGAGAGGAACGAATTCTGGTACATACTTGCTGAAAAGTTCTGGCGCCCAGCACTTTGCGATGCAGGGAACACCCCCAACGTCGACTTCGAACACGGCTTTTCTCTCCTTGTAATTCTTCCCGGAGATCTTTTTGATAAACGTCACTGAGTATTGGGCGACGCCATCTCCTCCTACTAGGATCGAGTCCCGAGTAATGTTGTAAAGAGAAAGGCCAGAAGGGGTTAGAGAAGGCTGCAGAATTTCGCCAGATGTGACTCGTCTGTGTGGGGATGGGGGGTGCGAAACTTGGAGTGGAGGTATAGATCGCAACTTGTTGCACTATTAGTCGCCGCAAGAGTAGTTCTAAAGAAAGAAGTACTTACAGATTCGGGCGTAACTGATTCTGATTCAACAAAGTTGGGATCCCTTGCCGCAAGGACTGAAAAGCCGGCATAGCACTCTCGGACTGAGGGATGAGTGGCTCGTCGGTCAATCGGGTCCGATAACAGAAAGCGGTAGTTGTCAGCTCTCTTGACGAAGACAGTCGTCGTGTATGTGGTCAAGAACCCGTATTTGAGGCCATGCTCACGCATGTAGGATACAAGTGGGCCTATGGGGAGTAAATGACGGTCAATGAGGCGTTTTAAAACGAGTAAATTTTGTACTTACCCATATGAGGCTCCAGTCCCCGACGACGGTCGAGAGGCAAGGTAACGGGAAAATCTTCGAGACAAACAATCCAAAACGGCTTCGCGTCACCTTCTGCAATAGCCTTGGGGGGTTGCTGCTCTGAAACCTCTGAGCTAGCCAAAATACCAAGAACGACATCTGGAATGAGATGCGATGATGTCAAAGCCTGGATATCGCAAAAGCGAAGGCCACAAAACGAAGTCACGGAAAGAGCTTTGGCAACCGGATCGCAGATGTTATGAATGATTCGACAGGTCAATCCAAGCTCACTTCCGACAACATACTTCTCGCCCTCTGGCGGGTCTGTAAGTCTGACTTGGGCATCCAAATCGAGAGAACCCTGAGCAGTGAGAATTTGGTCTGGGAAATCAGACCATGGGAACATATACTCCGCAGCCAACTTCTCATCAGAGACAGATGCATGGACGGTTCCTCTACACTTGACAAGCGGAGGGAGCTGTCGAGAAAGTAGGTCTCTCGCAGATTCCATGACGCAGGCAAAGAGAGAGCACGTCCAATAAAGAGAACGGAATAGAGAGAGAAGTAAAGCGTGGGAAAGTTCTTTGCTCCACTATCCGGTGGAGGAGAGCGTAATGGCGAACAGGTCAAGGACGTTGTCCTTGAATCCTAGTCTTTTGCTCCTGGCGCAGCGGTTATCCTTTTGAATGTTCCTGACAGAGAGAGGCATTTCTCTTTCCCCTTGCTTCCACCATTCTGTGGAAGAAGGGCTGGTGCCGGATGGCTGGTTGTTGCACAAGCAACCAAAGCAAATGTCATTGACTAACTAAAGTGGGTGATGATAGATGAAGGAGAGATGGAGATCTGGGCCTGGAGAAGAAGCTAAATACTGGCGGGGCTAAGCCTGATCGGGTGAATGATACACAACAGTGGTGCGCGCTGGGTGACGGAGTTCCCTAACAGCAAGAGACAAAGACAATATGAGAAAGTAAGAAAGTGGGACTTGCCAAATTAGGCAGTAGGCACCAAAATAGAGGTACCTCCTACCTAGGTTAGGCACCAAATTAGGCTTAGTGCAGATCTTCAGATATAGAGTATTAGAGTCTACAGAATGAGGTTTTACACAGTATATCAATGTCAATATAGCTTATCAGTTTCCAGGTTGACTTGAACAGCTTGAGATCTGCATATTATATTAACCACCGGATGCTTCAAAACCGACCCCTAGTTTACACGACTCTGCCTTAAATCAGATGAAGATCATTATTGGGATTCTCGCTCTAGACTACTCACGTGACTGTGCCTGTATTAATTAGATCATCTCGAGATAGCTTCAGGGAATCGATAGCAGATTACAGTTCAGGTCACTGGTCCGCACGTGACCGAGATTTCAGACACTAGCACTTAGTTTTATCAGGAAGTCGGATACGCATACCTAGGTACCGGCCAGTATCAACTCTCGAGGAATGGCCAATTAATACTCGAGATGATTGAACGTCAAGGCACGAATGTCAAATGTTCTCCCGTGAAGTGGGAGGCATTGGATCCTTCCGTCCACATGTGCTCACGACACATGGTGAAGCCTGGCAAGGACGAAATGCGCAGATAGGAAAATGCCAGACGAGGAAGATGGATAACTGGGAGAAGTGACGGTCAAGTTAGTTTCTGCGTTCGCAGTAGCTATTCTTGACTGTGTCTCGAAATATGGCTATGGCTATCAAGTATATTTCATACCTTCACTGGTTTTCCGTCAACGCACCCTGGGGGATGTGCTTTCCATCAACGATCTCTCCACATTCTCTTATATGATTCTGGAAACTATCCATCGTGTACTTTCGACGCCAATGGAGTGGTCGACCGTAATGATGAGCCTTGCAAGCAAGACAATGGAAACCAAAGTCTGGAAACCCCTTGTGAGTATTGAAGAACGGTGCACAAACAATGCCCATGAAGCGCTTGGGGTTAGAGGATTGTCCGTCAAAACCATCTTCGGTCCTGGGAGGTCGCAGATTCCTTCCAAGTGTTCTGCGAAGAGACATGTTGGTATTGTAAGCCTCTAGCCTCTTGGACGCCATTTCGGACGCGTACTTTTCCACGGAGCTGATTGTCCCGTGAGCAGCGATTCCAGCTTGCTGCGCAGCGGAATGATCAAATAATATCTGCCGGGTCTGGCATTTGATTCCCCGTGGTGAATAGCGGCCAGGAAAGCTTTTCATACAAGGTAATGTGGCTAGGTGTTCAGAGCGAAGTCCAAATTTGTGGATTGCATCCTTCCGCAGGAGGGGGAAGTAGTCGGGTTTCTCGGTGAAGCATAGAAAACAAACGCGACGACAAGTGACCAGATACAGATATCCGCCAAAGTCACCGCAGCTGTCACACTCAGCGGTAGATAGCTTCTCATATAGATCCTGGCAAGAAAAGAATCGTGCCGTCTCTATATTGAGGCTTCCGCGAATTGATGCGGGTGCGTGAGCAAGTATACGCTTGTACTGCGGTATGGAATCTGTTATCAGCCTTGCTCTTTTGTTGACGCGTCGAAAATCAGTCAGGGACCGTATGTCAAGCCAAATGAGCGTCGTGTGGAGAATTTCGGGAGGGAGTACGTCGAGAGCTCCAAGGCAGTAGTATGAGCCTTGATTTTCATATGAGCCATGAAAATCAAGACCGCCACCCAAGGAACAACGATTGTCAACAGAATCTAGTGTATTGTCCTTGATGTCGAGAAAAATATAAGAGGTTTCGCTTGTCTTTCGAATTGCCGCCATGATGCTATGGCTGCTTGGTACCCGTGGGCTTCTAATAACACCGAAGATGCAACAAGACAAGTCCTAATTTTCGATGGATTGTGCCCTGACTGGAGAAGCAAGAGTGAAATATCATAAGTGCAACAAGCGAGGGAGTAGGCTGGTTCCTTAATATGTTTATCACGTGATTGTGATCTAATACGTCGCTCTTTTTGATCCCGAATGTTATCTTATTGACAGGGAAAGTGTCTTGAGAAGTTAATCGAGGCTGACTGCTGAAAACCAGGATTCCTTCCTTTCAAGGAGCGTATCGCCGCTTTTTAAGGAATCTGGATGTCGGTAAGTATAATAGTGTCTCCGCTTTAGAAGGATTGTATTGACTCTGCTCGGGAAGCGTCTCCTAAAAAATTTAGGTTTAAATAATGAAAATAATGGTTATTCCCGTAGGAACATGCTTACCAGGGCTGGCTTTGAATGAGGGAGTGGGAGAATTTCTTTCTATATCGGCTTGGTGAAGAACAGGTGCTGGGAATTTCGTGTCTATCGGTTCATATACGGTAGTCTAGGGAAAGAATTCCCCAAGAATATCTTAGCGAAGATGCTAAGTTGGTTCTAGAAGCCTGCCAGGCTCTATAAAGGAGCCGGGACCAGGATAATACCACTATAGACGACGGAATCCTCTCTGCCTCCTTCAAAACGCTCGTGGAATCTCGAATCTCTTAGTGGTACCACTCTTTAAAAATTAGCTCTCATAACTTGGCACTTTTAACGCATCGGGGGGGGGGGGGGGGGGGCGGGGGAAGGGCCGGGGTAATTTTGTTTGGGCGCCAAGTGTGGTCCGTATGGCACACCTCAGGAAAACACTCACGTGGGGGGGGGGGGGGTGGGGGGGGGGGGGGGGGATTGGGGGGGGGGGGGGGGGGGGGGGGGGGGGGGGGGGGGGGGGGGGGGGGGGGGGGGGGGGGGGGGGGGGGGGGGGGGGG